>WTSP01001179.1:0-23205 GCA_025331215.1 Actenoides lindsayi | reverse complement strand
ATTTATATAAACTATATAAACTTTATTATTATTATTATTATAAGAGCTATGCAACATTCCCTATTTTTGCCTATTCTGTTTGAAATGGCTTTAATTTATACAGAATTAAATTGTGTTAAGAAACATGAAAGCTTTATAGTTTAAGACTCCAAAATCAAATATGCTAATTAAGCCTGCATAGTTAATACTAACTGTTGATAAAACAGCACAAGCCAGTAACATGCAACAGATGTATGATTCACTTCATAACAACAACGGTTACTCTGTGGGAGTATTTGCTCATTCTCCTGTGAAATAAAGCAAAGGTGAAAAACAGTAAGCCTGCAGTCAGGACAAGAGAGAGGGAAAATGGCAAGAAGACTCTTGTTAACTTTGGTTAGAGAATAGGAAAAGAAGCCAAAGCACCTTAAAGAGATGGAAATACAAAGTCTGCAGCCTCATCAAAAAGAGCAGAAGTCACAAAACTTTCAATAGATTTCTAAAAAGTGACAATTCCAAAGCCCCAGATAAAGACTTCATGGACTCCAGAGATCAACACAAATCAGGAGCAGAAGACTTCAGGGGGAAGCAATAAAAACTATGGTGGAAGCAAGTATCTATTTTTTCCTGTGTTCTCTTGAATATTGCAGTTCCCAAATGAAGGTTGGAGCGAGCACTGATTCAATCAACTGGTTCACCTTGCTGATTGACACTGAGGAGCACTATGTTACCAGCCCACTGAGACTTGCTTTCCAGGAAAATAAATTCACAATTTAAATGGTCAGTTCTTCAGTATTGTATGAAATGACTACATTAACTGTGAATAGGCAAGACACTTCATCCAGCCTACAATGATTCTGCCAAAGTGCAGATTGGTTAGATTAAGCTGTTTCTTACTTTACATTTGACACAATCTGTTTCTTCTTATGATTCACAGTACTGAAGGATGGACCTTCTGGTATGAACTTAGTCTAAGCCCACTTATTGTTTGGCTTACCTTCTTAAAAAATTCTTATGTATATTAAGCTGAGTATTTTCAGTATCCCTGGGAGATAAATTAGATTATAATCATTCAGTGTATATGCAGCCTCCCCTCATTCACCAACACAATACACTAGATCACTCATGGGATTACGGACAATGTGCTTATATTTTAGAATTTATATGTATTAACATAAAAAATATATTAGCACTTGCATTGGTTACTTCTTTATGATTTGTGGTAGATTTTTCTTGCTGAAGTTTTACGTACCTACTGCATTTTGAACCACAGTGTGTGTATTCAATGGTAATTGCTTAAAAGAGTTACAGAACAGTTGGTGATTTCTTTTCAGATTTTTGGCAGCAATTGAAGTCTCATTACAAGTGGGAAAAAAATGCTTGTTTGTTTTTAGAAATAAGAAGTGCAACTCTTTATTACACTGGGAAAAATATGAGTAATTTCCCTGGAGAACTGGAGGCAAAATGAGCAGAAAAACCGATGACAAACTTTTAAGGAAGAGGTGCAAGACCCTCACCACACCTCTAGAGGTAGCAAGCCTTTCTACATTAGCAATCTTGGTTCAAAACAGGGATGTGGTCAAAAGTGAAACTTCTTTTAGACTTTCAACTACTCTCACTGGGCTTTTGCCCAACATGCAGATTAGCATAATACTCCATGTTAAAAGAAAGGTCCACAACTTTAAATGACAGGAGTGCTGAAATCAGACTGAAGTTCCTTGAAAGAACTGAATAAGGAAGTCAGAATATTGTATTTATTAGTTCTGTTTTTATTAACAGGAAAGATATGTACCATTATACACTTGCTTTCAATCCAAACATCTATCACCTGACTTTGTAAATTATTTCACATTGCTTGGAGATGATTTTTACAGCCTAAGCTTAAATATTAACTTTCAACTCAATTGAAATGCAAAGATGAAAAACTGCATTCCTTTCCCAGCTTAGCTTTTATTTAATGTGCCAGATTAAGAAGATTGCTCTACTTTACTAGATCAGAGTCAACACAGTTTGACCAAGAAACTCAGAGATAAGAGGAAAACAGATCTTAATGAGGAAAAACTCTCAATAAAAACAAATGGGCATTTTGCCTGAGTATTTTGAGCAGAATTTATCATGACATTTTTGCGTCAGCTAAATCTGCAAATACGCTGATACTTTCATACCTGTATTTTGGGACAGCTACCCCAACCCTGAAGAGAGTAAAAACAAACTTCTCCCTTTCTGATGTTTGTTTTTATTAAGCTTTAATCAACTAGGAATCCCCTAAAGAAAATTCACACAGCAAGTTGGAACAGCATAATCTGAAACTCTAGTGGGTTTGTGTTAAGTATAATGCAGCTCACCATTGTGTTGACCTACCTCAAAATGGCACAGATCTATGGAGTAGAAATGTGATACCTCTGTTCCCTGTGCTTAGAAAATAATTACATTTATTTTATAACTGTACTAGTTTCTGTTAAGGACACAGACAATCCTAACAACTACACTCAGAAGCATTTTATTCCTTAAAACAGTGGATGTAGCTTGATTTGCATATGCAACTGTTTTCATCAGCATGCACCTCAATGTTTTTCTATACATTTCATGCTGTTCTGCTGCTCTTATGATGTTAAAATATCACAGATATTAAAAGTTGAAACTCAATTTATATAGCTTGGAAATTACATTCTGGAAATCTTTATCTGTAGACAATACTAAAAATGCTGTCTATACACATAAGTAGCTCAAAAGTGGGCCATGGCAGAAAGTGTCCCTGTAGTATCAGAAATTATTTAAATGTGTGTAAAACTACTCACTGCAGGTCATCCAGAAGACAAAGTAAGCCAAGAAGTCAGAGCTACCTATTAGGTACACAGCTATAAGAGTGTTATGCTTATAAAAGCATAAGATAGGCAACTAAATGGTTAAACTGGTAATTGTGGAGAGGAACTGAGCTCCAGTTTCTCTAATTCTTGCTATTTAAAGTGAATTAATGCTTCATATTAAAAAATAGAGATTACTAAAGAAGCTTTAAGAGAAGAAGATGTGCTGCAGAAAAAGAAAAAAAAGACTCCTAGAGATCTCCGAGTCTCCTGCAGATCATTGCTTGTGGGAGGAAGAAAGAGAGATTATTGCACAGAGACGACGACACAGATACAAGTCCTGATTACAAGCAAAAACATCAGTGAAGTAGCTGAAACAGTAATTTCACAAATATAAAATTAATGGATGGGAAATCAGAATCGGGCTCAGCCAGCCTTTACACATGCAGTTCTAACCTCAAAAGAAAAAAAAATAAAAAAATTAACTTGGGAATAAATGATGTTAGCATCTTCTTGGCCTCTTTCCATGACTATAAAATGGCATTAGTGTAAATGTGACTCAGACTTGGGATCCCTGGTCACTGTCGTAGCCAAGAGCCTAAGTATATGAAATCTCCTTGGCACTGGTAAAGCACTAGTGCTAAATTCTGGGAAATGATAACACTGATTCATCTCAAAACAGTCTATATATAACAGCAAGACTAAGCACACATAAAATTATGCACTATCTTGCCTCAAGGTTAGCAACATACTCCTAGTAGAAGGAAAAATGTTATTTTCATTCCCTGCAATCATGTGATAAATAGCTGTAGGGCAGATTCAGCAAGATCTCGAAGGTTGCGATTTTACAATATAACTAATATATGTCTAGCTTTTTGTCACTTGAAAAAGCAGCAAAATAAAGCAGGACTTGTCAGTATTTTGCTTATGGCAGAAGCCAGTCATTGTCCAGAAGCTACCTTTTTAACTCGTTTGATTACAACATTGACTCCAATACTTCAACAGCTTGGCTTTCCAGTATATGGCATAATTGGAAGTAGCAGCCAGCAGGTATCACATGTGAATGGGGAACATCTCCCACTGTCTCATACTGACTGAACCAAATACATAATCTTGTAGGTAGGTTGGTGGAGGAAATTAATAATAATTAAAAAAAAATCTGTTGAAAACAATAAGATCCTTAGATGGGTGGAGCATCTGTGCAGGATATAAAGCAAGCAAATTACCTAAAAAGTTCAGAAGTAGTAAAAAAAAAAAAAAAAAAAAAAAAGCCATTGAGTTTAGATAAAAAATGAATAGATATGAAAAGAATAAAGGGCCATTTTAAGAGGTATAAAACAACTGTTTTCCCAGATGGTTTACCTAAAATAAACCGCAAATCTTAAAGGTGGTTTTAAAGGAATGGTAACCCTTCAGTTGATAGCAATTCAAACCTATGGAGAATTTCAGGAAACACTTTAAAAAAGGTGTGAGATGCGCACTGAGAAGTGCATTCTTAGGAGCGGGCAAACTCAAACTACAGCACAAAAAATTGGAGAAGGCCACTCATGGAATGCTCACCTTGCTTACAAAGGAACTGTCATTTGTTCCTATTCTACTTATTTACTGTCAGCATGGAGTAAACCATGAATGAAATGTTTAATTCTAATCATGGTATAAATTACTGTGTTTTACTGAAGTAAAAATTGAATACAGGCACATCTATACCATCACCATCATGACTTAATGGCCTGTGTTGAATTACTGTTTGATTTTGATGCTTCATTATTACTCCACTTCACGGGGATGACTGAGTTATAACCATTGTACAGAGCTTCAATCATTGATGAAGTCGTGTGTGGTTTGCAAAAAGGTAGCACCAACATTGAAGAAGGTATGAAAATGCATTGAAATTATACATAAGTAACACAAGTCTGGTAGGAACTTTTAGGGGTACCACTGCTGATATCGGCAAGGATATACATGAAAGTCCAACAAGGACTTTAACTCAGCCACAGGATGAAATTGTATGGTTTTGCAGACAGTAGAGCGGAGATTCACTTTGCATGACTTTAGAAGTATAAAAAGACCTAGAATAAGCACACATGTAATGCATATCCTCAAAGGCACCTTTACATTGCAAGATAGTGTACCATGATTTTACACTGAAGTAGGCAATGCAGTATAAATCCTGTTAATGATAAGGTATTGTAGTTTCACCTGTACATAGTCAGTTGAGATCAACCCCAGGTGTATTGTTCAGGGCTGACCTTGACCAGCTACATCAAAGTGTGAAATACCTACTTCTTGTCTCCACAAGGATTTTACATTTAGACAGGTATCTCACAATAGCAATTTTGATGTAAAACACACCTTTTTTTTTTCAGTGAAGATAGAACCTTGACAAAAATGGGAAAAAGGCACATCATATTTAAAGAGTAATGAGTGTACAGCACAATCCAAATGTAAATGAGATGAAGTCTATCACAGGCAATTGAGTTGTGTAGAATAACAAAAAAAAATAAAAGTCCCCCTCTGCATTTTAAAAGATTTCTAAGAGCAGTACATTTACAGGAAAAACCTTCAAACAAGTTAGCTTCACAGGTATAAAAAGTCGTATGATTTTTTTGTGTTTACAAGACTGAATCTTTTGGTGCAAGAGTTAATGCACTTTATGAAAGTTATTATGCTGCGGCTTATAAACTTCAGCTGGATGTGGTCGCAGTTCAAATTTCATGACAGAATGCTAACTTATCTTTGCTATTGAAAAACCTAATGAGGTGGTAAATAGTTGCAAAGTGATGTTACATGCAGGTTTTGTGGGTTTCTCATTATCTGTGTAACTGTATACATATAAAAGTAATGAAAACCCAAAACAGGCAGCAAAAGCTTAAGGCTTTAAAACTGGTATAGAGCTGTGTGTTTTCTAGTGGAAATATGATAAATTTAAGCCATCTTTTAGAAAAAGCCCCTTGAAATTTCAGCTGGGGTTTTCTGCTAGGTCTAAGGTCTCATGGGCAGTGCTCAGGTAAAGATCACAGTTAAGCTAACATAGGCAATTTATTCTCATGCTGGTTTTAGTCTAGTCAAGGCAATGGCATAATGTTCAGCAGTCTTAAGGATTCTCTTTGTTATGCTTGTTGCCTCTGGCTTTTAATTGAAGGTGCTATCACAGCATCCCTATCAGACTCCAAATGTCATGAGCTGTAGGCAAGTAGCAGCACACAGTGCAGAGGGCTCTCCTGACCCTAAACTATCTTTACTGAGGACAGAAGGAAGTAAGATCAGGATCCAAATGTCACGAGCAGTAGCAAACAGCAGCACACAGTGAAGAGGGCTCTCCTGATCCTCAGCTATCTTTACTGAGGACAGCAGGACGTAAAATATAACATTCTTCAGTAGCTAGAGGCTTCCCAAAATGAACTTCAGCAACACTGAATACAAGGTAGGCATGTATTTAGCACTAGGACAGGAAAATGTTAAAATAATACCAAATGTGAGACAGTGAATGCAGAATGTTTTTTAATGTGGTCACCACTGATCCAAAGAATGAAAGTTCTGAAATTGGGAATTACTTCTGTGACATATTTATGACAGATAAAAACCATAAATGGCAACTAGAAGTACTTTGTTTGGAGCTGATCTGCACCATCTATAAAGTGTCTTAGTAGGCACTGCATGAAACTGCTCTTCTGAAAAGTGCTCAGCATGCTGCTTTAAACAAGCAGATTCAAGGATCACTGACATTCTGTATATCACAGTAGCACTGCCAGCTTTCTTATTAAAAGAGTAAGTTTTCCTACAAGTCCAGACATCCACACTGAGCTTCTAACCATTTTGAAATGTAAAGATACATGAATGTTTTCATCTCTCAGCCCAATCTCCCTTTAAAATTGCTGAATTCAAGAAGCGCTATCCCGTCACTGAGTTGCAAACTCCACTGTTCTGCTTTGTGATTTACATTTTTTGCTGTTGTTCCCAGAATCAATTTTCTATCACAAGTCTCCGTGAGATTCCACACCTATTACAAATTGTGAATGAATTATGTCATCTGTGAGAAAAGTATGAACAATGTTATTAAAAAAAAAAAAAAAAAAAAAAGCAAGCAAAACATGTATGAAATAATTATTTTATCTACTTGCTTTAACCATGAGAAATACAGGACAGCTGCAAAAATTGCTGGTGAAATCCAGCAAGCTAGTTGGTAGTACAGTATTTCACAGTACTCCAGCAGCTGTACATGAAGCTAGACACAGAGGATTTTGATTGTGGATGTCTATAATACTGATGTTAACTGCTCTGAAGGAAAGTGATTCATACAAGCCATTATACCATACAAAACTAGTTTCACTCCTTTGTAACACACATCTAGGATGCTTATACAATATCAATTATGAGTGAAACAGTTTTGTCAGGATTAAAATGCAGGTGATTAACACTATAAACCTAGCCATCTCTGTTCATCCTATACCTGCTGTTAGTACTTAGAAGTCCACTAAATTAAACATACTTCAAATTTTGACATGCAGCTTTAGGACAGATACATTTACTCTCTCAGTTCCAATTATAACCAGAAGGATTCATCCCAGCTAACATTTCTGCCAATCCACAGTTACGAAGTTAGGCCTTAGTTTCTCTTGTGCCATGCCTTCAGATCAGTTTTGTAATCCACATGTAGTATGCCACCAAGCTACAGAGGGAAAAATGTACGTTACATATTGCAGGAATGGATTTTCTTCTCATGTTTGTATTAATATCTATAATTAATTCTAATTTAATTATTTTAAATTTATTAGAACAAGCCAAGCAAGTCTTTATCTAGTTTAGAAAGTTTTACTCCCCATATTATGCTTCTATCCAGATACGCTTCCCAGTGCTTCAAATCTTTGAATCTTAATGAAGCCAGTTGGTTCATTAGACATCCTTACCTACAGCAACATGCGGTTACAAGTTGGGTGTGCTACAACAGATCATTCACAAAATGTGCCAATTCGCTACTGTGGTAATATTCATTTAGGGGAAATTTCAGATTTAGTATATGCATACCTATGTTTCAAAAAAATAAGTATGCTCAGAGAATGAAAGAGGAGATTAAAAAGAGAAAAAAGGAAGGACAGCGACAATATCTCAAAAAAGAAAGAGATGTATTTAAGCATCAGCCAAATGACACTGTTTTTCACATCATTTATAGTGGAAGCTTGAAGATGAAAATGCTTCACAAGCCATCAGTTTCATGGTACTCTGTGATGGGTTAGAATATTTCTTAATCAATTGCTAAAGCACATAAGTAGGCTAAAGCCTAGGTTTGAGCAAAGCTGAGTAATAGTGAAATCCAGGGATGTTCAGCAGGGATGATATCACTAGTCACATCACAGAACCACAGAAGTGCATTAGTTTCTTAAAATTCTTGAAAAGTACCTACCATTTTGACAATTTCTTAGTCCAGAATTTGAAAAATCACAATAAGAAACAAAATTTCTGATTTGTAAGCAGGGAAGCAGATTAAAAAAAGCCAAAAACATTACCAACAAAAAATGTTCAAATTACTTGCTGAAGGCCTGGACCACCCCTTTGCCTGAAGGCACTTTGAAAGCATACACTGCCCACACTGAAGTGGTCCTGCTCTACCAGTTAAATATTATGGACTGCATGAGGTTTGTTGCAATGTATTAATTCTATAGCAAAAACGGAGAAAAACAAAAGTAAGTGCTTTTAAATCTCATTCATACAATATGTTTTCATCTCATTCACATGAGATTGACATTCACACAATTCATACTGTTAGTCACCTACAACTTCACTGTCCATCGGGACTGTACCAGTACTCTTAAAATGATGGCAATCAGAAGTCAAGACATAGAGGATCAGGGCAAACCAAGGGTAGCTTCCCTTCACTATATCCATGTTTCTCATCTGTTTCCACAGTATAGACAAGCACTGCCATTTTTAAGGCAGTGCAGTTTGAGGAAGCAAAAAAGGATCGTAAAATAAAAATAAAATGCCAATCATACTAGCGGATCACCTATCTTGTCTCATTTTGTATTTCTGCTGACTGACAACCTGGTGCTCTTGTATCATACAAAGGCAAAAAAAGTCAGGCATTCACTTCAAATTGAAATGTTTGGCAGATGTAGCAGCTTTCTGAAATGAAACTGACGAAATCTCAAATAGTAAAGTCCATCCCCCGTATAGGAGAGAGATTAAATTTCAACAGGCAAGGTTTATTGTCCTTAGACAGATGCAGATTTCATTTTATTTTTTTTTTTTTTATTTATCTGACAGTTGTTAAAAATAGGGGAGATGACTAGGACTTTGCTATTGGTGCACAGTTTACCTCCTGCTGTTCTGGATGCTGCAGACTTCAATGCAATCCATGTTTCAGGGTACTGCTGTCACAAACTGAAGGCAATTTCAAATTCTCTTACTGGTAACACTAGCACTTCACTGGTATTGTGACCTGTATTTGTGAAACGTCGAAAGTGTAACAATCTGACAAGTGACTGAAAATACATACTGCTATACCTAACCCAGAGAGGTAAAAGAAGCATTTCTACACTATAATGTGAACGGCCAGATATGACCGAGGGTAGAGATCAAAAGTTTACAACTTCCTTTTTCTCTACTCACATTCACAGAATGTATCAAGGAACATGCAGCAGTGAGGAAAAACAGAAATACTGGGAACAGCACCAAAACAAAATAACTGGTGTTTCGTAGCACCATCTTCCTAAAATAGACAGCTGTAGAAATAGCCAGGTAACAATTTAATAAGTCATCAGTAAGAGCTGTTCTGTTGATTTGAGAGCCTTTGAATGTGAACCATAAATCTAAAGAAGACTTTCCCAAAGGCAACTGTGTACATTACATATTTTTGTGCGCATATACACTATTCAAGTAATACCTTTACTTAAAGAAACACATATTCTTAAAACCCTTCTCTCGACTTTAGTGAAAACTAGACTGAATCATGCTCTCACTGTTAAGAGTATGGATCACACTGGATCATACTCTTCACTGAATCATACTCTTAACTGGTGTGCGATCAATCTCACCCAACTGTATCCATCAGCTTTGGCAACCAATTTAAACTAGCTTATTTTCTTTAGGGTGGAGTAAGTCCTTAATCCAGTGAAGAAGATTAGATTTCATGTACAATTAGAAGTTAGACAAGATGAATCCCATCATAATGTCAACAGAAGTAAAATCAAGTACTGTGTGCACAGCTAAGTATACTGTTGAAAATTACACAAATTATACTTTTTGTGAACATAATTTACAGAAATGAGGCTAGATCCACAATCAGAAGTTGGGCACCTGAAGCAACCATAATGTTCAGATATATTCATTACATACTACAAGGAGAGGGACTGGCGTAACAACAGTATTCCCCAAACCTACCCCACTGAATGGAAAGCTACTAAAAGCAGGCATTAAGTATCACTCTCTTTCAGGATCTGCATCTTATTCTACACAGGAAGAAGGTGTTCACTTAAATCGAAATTCTTGAGTCTGTAACTTTTTCTGGAGCTCCTGATCCCCTTCCTGTAAAAAATAAACTTTTAAAAATTTCTTCCAAAAAATACTGTAGAATATAGACACTCACATAAATTTCACTGGTGAAAGCATTCCACCATGAAGTTCAGTAGCAAATCCTTTATTTCTCTTAAGGAATTTGAGCAAACACTCCCTATAATAACCTGATATATAGGTCATATATAGAGATACATGTATCCTACAGATGCCTTTACATCAAAACCACAATTGCCTCCATAACTTTATGCGTTTTGAAGGATCACAGATTGAAACCTAAATTTGCATCTATCAGGTTTACAGAAATTCACTTCTGTCAGGTTTAGCTATTTAAGTGATGCTACTATTAATCAACAAGAGTCTCTGAGAATGGCAAATACCATTCACAACTGAAACATGGTCTTCCTCTTACTTTTTTGCTGTCTTAAAGTCTGTATGACCATATAAGGCAGAGGCTAAAGTAGCTTGCTTGATCGAAAATATTGTACAGGCAGATATTTAACGATTTTTAACAATTAAGAAAACCATTCACAGAAATCTATTGCTAGTAACACATGAAAGCCTAGAAAGTACTAAGAATATACTGCAAAATTACAAATAAAAGTAGTTGTATCTAACAATTTGGCTGGAAGGAATGAGGGAGAATAGATGAGTATCCGTTTGAGGCTACTAAGTGTTTTACAAATCAATATCCGCATCTGTTCTCTCTCAGCTATCAGCTAGTGAGAATATCTGTTTTAATTTGCTGGAGTGGGGAGAGGTTTCTATTTTAAAATGCTACCTAGAATTCTTTTCTAAGAACCTGGAGGAGGAAACAAAGGCAGGAAGAAAAATCTGACAGATGATCCTCCACATTTTATCAAATAAAGCTCAAAATAAAATTATTTTTAAATTCATTTGACTCCCAATTAATTTGACATACTTTTTAGATTTTGGAAATATTATCTCAAAATCACCTTATTGCGAAATTACCATCAGGAAGAGCTGCAGATGGAGTAAATCAGCAGATTTTCCCCAGTTTGGATTTAGCTTCAAATGTTAAACTGTTACTCTTAAGAAAGGGCTCCTTATAATCCTCTTATAGCAAGAAGCCTGCATATTCCAGAAAAACTTTCAAGCAATTATAATATTTGTGCACAAAAAATTCATTGTGGCATTTCACAAATGAAACAGCAAAACTACACCATCAGCTCATAGTAAACTACAGACACTGCACACCAACAAATCCTGACAAATGCTGAATTACTCAATTTTCCCTCTGTGCAACAGAAGACACAGGACAACCCATGACAAAACTTTAAAAGAGATCTTCCCTACAACTCACTAGCTGCAAAAGAAACAACAAGAAGAAACAAAGAATGGGTAATTTCCGAGGCTGGTACAATATAGACACCTCAGTATGACTACAAATCAGATTATTAACCACCTTTCTCTGTATTGTTACACATAATTCATGGTACTTGTAAAAACTGAAAAACAAATGGAGAATGCAGGTCAAATCTTCCCAAGATTGGAAAGTCCAGATTTTTTTAGTAAGATCAGTATGAATTCAATATAAAAAACATAGTGGCCTCAAAGCTTCCCTGAATCCTTAGGTCCTAGGAATAATCTACATCTGGTTTTGTACATCTGCAACAAAGTTGTCATACAAAATAATTTCATTTATTATTTGAAGCTTTCATAATCGTACAACCAATGTAATAGTGTTGTAATACCAATTTACTGTGTCTTCCATCATTAATGACTATTTCTGTTTCCAGAGAGAGTTTACAACTGACTACAACACAATCCATTACAACAAAATTATTGCAGCTCTATTAGAAGGAACTTTTTTGTATCATATTTTAATGATAAAGGAACATTTAAGATGGTATGATTTTGATTCTAGACAAGCACTTAAAATCTCAGCTAGGTAAGATGCTAAAGCCCCTTAAGATGAAAATGTCTTCCTAAAAGACACCAATGGAAATGAACAAAAGATGCCCCCCTCCTCCCACATATCAGTAAAATATTATAGCATCCATTCATTTTTTATCTACAGCCTGGGAAATCTTCTTCCAGTCAATCGAATGTTATCTCATGTAAACCAGAAATGAAATGATTAAATGCCCACATCAGAGTATTAGGATAAGTCATTTTATGCGCATTCCACCACAGGCTGGAAAGGTAAAGCAGTAATAACAGAAGAAGAAGTCATATATGATTTTGTGTGTGCTTGTTTTCCCTTCAGTGAGCAAATACACATTACAGAATGTGTGTGAGATGGCTGTACTTCAGTAGCAACCGATGAAACTTCCAAGTGAAACTTTACAGACCACCAAGATACATTGTGGGAGGAATGATACCAAAAATTCAGGTATTGCCTGTGAAATCTTTCAGAATATGGTAAGTCCATTCTGTCATGTTCGGTGCATCTAAATGGTGGAGTAAGAAGATCCAGAAATAAATGAAATGAACTCAGCTATTCTTGAACAGAATTTGCCTGGATGAGGATGGGTCCACTAGGTATTGTGTATCTGCCCTTGTACAGAACATGTATAGATGAGCAGTTCTTAAAAATAAGAATCCTACAACAGATGATGCAATTTTACTTAGGACTTGAAACCTGAACTTCAGACAGGTAGACTGAATGTAAATGGGTCACAGTTTTCATATTTTTAACATCTGTTGTTTATACCCAAGAAAGCACATCAGGGGCAAGAAAATTAATTCCCCAATTGCTGTCAACCGAGTTAGGGAACAGCAATAAACAGCTTACTGTAAGCCTCTAGCTACAATAAAATTGCTGTCAATAAAGTGTGGCTGATATGGTTTTGCTGTGCTAGAAGAATAGATTCTTTGGAAGTGAAAATCTGAAAAGGAAACTAAAAAGGTCCTCTCTTGTTCCTATATACAAAAGAACATTATCACAAAATTCCAATAGTATTAAACTCTCAAGATCCAGTTCTTACTCTGATGTGGCACAAATTTATTAGAATTTGTGAAATTTTGGCTTTGCACGTTCAGGACAGATGAGACCCCAGATAAAAATCTTTTGCATGGGAAACATTTCAAGAGAAATGAAGCTTGCTAAGCTTTTACTGTCTGTATCTGTATACACAAAATGTTCCCTACTCTAGTTCAGCATTTCTACTGTAACTATTGAAAATGGTATTATAGCTTAGGGTTATGTTCAGATTTCCATTATAACCCCCAGTTTTCACATGCTCTTAACTTTCTGAAAAATTCTTCTTTTCAGCTGAAATTTTCCATGCTTGGTCTCAGCTCAAAGATGAATTTCTCTAGACAGTTGAGCAAAATCTGTTAACCTATTTTTCAGTTATACAAGGATAGAAAAAATACACTGTACATTTTCACCATTTCTAGAATTTTAGTATAGATATAGATATATAAATACAGAACTAGAAAACAATTGAATTTTACATGCAGACATTTTTCCAGGTGACTAGTCCTCAGCCAAGACTAATATCCATGCTAACACATAAAACAAATACAGCATAAAAAAAAAAAAAAAGAAAGAAAAATTTGAATCGTATGTTTTTTATAAGAAATAATAAAACAAGGCCACTAAAAATAATACCACACACAGAATTATGGAATGCTGTAGTTCTAGAACTTTAAAATTTGCAGGTGACATAGACTCTACACTGTTCCAATGCAGATTTCCATCAATTTACGCACCTTGAAATTGCCACTCTCAGCGTATCAAATTAAGAGTAATTAATTTTTTCAGCTTTTCTTTTCCCTTACATAAACCCCAAAGTTACAAATTTAAACACTCCAGAGTAAGATAACATCAATTACACTTTCCACAGAAAGCTTAAGTGATGTGCATTGATCAGCAGGAGCCTGGCTACTTGCTCCTTGATCAGGCAAGAAGTCCACTGACTAATAAAGGAGTAAAGAAAGCTCCATGGAGCTTATGTTACTGACTATATGACTAAAAATATACCTTTTTTTTTTTTTTAATGCATTTAATGTGTCAGTCAAGCCCCAAATCCTTAATTTCTGCCACTAGAGCACAGAAATAAAAGGCCAGTGTTAACATACATTTAGCTTTCCTGAATCTACTATAACTGTGCACATTTCTAAAATCTACAAATTATCATATTGATTTAGAAAAGTGCTCAGAGAGTGTGCTTATGGCTGTCTTTCTTGAAGACAACATCTGAATTCATTTGGACTTTAAGGATCTGCTTCAGTCCCACCACTTTAAATGAAAGTTAAGCATATGTCTAAATGCTATTTGATTAGGAATGAAGACTGAAGGTTTTGCTCATAACCCATACTGATACAGATTTTTAAACCTGTGTTATTTGTCACTGCTGTACTTCAAATCTGATTAAATGAATTTGTTATAATTTAAAACTGGGATAACCACGGTAAATTTGCCCTAATTTCTTTCATTATTTAATCTATTGTTAATCTAATGACACTGAGTAGGAGTTTTTTGTCTGTTTATTTGCTTTTTTATAAGAGGTCTTTTAAACAGAAGAATACAACATGTCGTCTTCTACTGTATTTCTGTGTAGCTGTTTGGTGTAGTCACTTACTAATTTGAAGTGCATTTTAAAGTTCAATCAAATACTGAAAAGAACACTGATTGAGAAGCCTGCATAGATTTCAGTATTCTTTATGAGTCATAACACTGATTTTGGAAGCTTAGCTATATAAGCTGGTGGTGTGCAACATCCTTTCCATACTCCTAATTATGTGAATTAGCATTTAGAACAATCCCAAGTTCAAGTATTCAAAAATGCTCTTTTCAGAGCATCCACCAGGTTTACTGCAAGATAGGCACTTGAAGAAGGCTTTGGTTTTTATACTGGGTACTTCTGAAATTCACCTTGTGCAATTCAATGTGACATGTGAAGACTTAACCACAGAATTTCCACTAAATTTATTGACGATTGCACAGAAATTGCCCAGGCAAAAAAACAAAACAAAAAAAAAACCAAAAAACACAACAAAACCCACAACCTAAGAAATTTTTATTAAACACTCTCGATCTATCTTTGAATTCTAAAAGATTTCTGACGTAGGATCTAGTTCTAACAGATTTCCAGGGCCAAGCTCCCATTAAATGTAACGGGATTTTGCTTGAATGAAGTCCAAGTGTGGACATAGGTCTCAGCTCTCTATTAATATTAACGTACCTGCAAGATACATTGCCTGTGTATTTACCTTGAACTGAAAGGAACTGTAAGTAAAACTAGAGAATGCTAGTATTTCATACATATATATATATTATTCCTGTATTTGTTCTTTCCCCATTTTAACATCCTCCACAACAATTCCCACACCCCTTGTAAATTACATAAAGAAAACTTGACAAATATATAGGTATCTTAATGCAACTTGTAATATTAGATACAAAGATACTAATTATGTTAAACCTCAGGAAAACAGCACAGTGTCACAGATCTAAGAATCTCTTCTTAAAGGAATTTTTAAAAATGTTTTTCAGACACTGTGGCATTAGTTCACACGACTACTCAGCAAGTTTATTGAGTCTGAATACTTCCCCTTAAAGGCCGTACTCTACCACAAATCTAAAAAAAAGACCTAAGAAATTGTGTTTAACTCCATATTAGCTAAAATGCATTCTAATTTTCAGACAGAATAATAGAAAGGCTACTAATGATTACAACTATTGCTGGCTATACTCCTCCAGCCAAAGACTGACAAGAGGAATTAAAAGGTTATGTCTTTTAACACTCATCATTGGGGGGGAAAAAAAAAAAAAAAAAAAAAAAAAAAAAAAAGACACTATCTCCTTCCCCAGAGTTACATTTTCAGTTACATATAATACAAAAGCTTTTGCATGGAGCAGACCAAATCATACAATAGGTGTATCTGCTGACTTCAAAAAGGATTCAGTAACACTTCAGTGGTATTTGAATCCGGTCCATACAAAGGTATAATGACTGACATTACTATTAAACTGAAACCAGTATATTTAATGTAATGAACAGAGGTAACTCAGAGAATGCTGCCACAATTTCAGTGTCACATATTCTGTCATGTTAACCATTTTTGGGTCTTAACTGACTTGATGCTGTGGAGGATTAAGTCTGAGTTTCCTAATAGAACTTGAAAAGGTAATTTAAGATAAATGAACAACATTTCAGAACAGAAAAAGGAATGTGGGGGTTAGGGGTGTTACATTTTGTAACTAAAACTGGGGAGAAAACTTCAACTGAGTAACCACAAATTATGCAGAGCTCTTCTGTAAATTTGTTGGGTTTTAATTGGTTCTTTTATTTTTTTAAACTAATGCTGACAACATGTGTATGGTGCTGTGTAACAGCCTGAAGACGGCTCTGGGAGTATACCCTTCTCTAAAGTCCTTAGAAAGGTTAAGGTCTTGTGAGAATCTTCTGTGATGTTTTCAGTGTCTCATTGTAAGTACGAGTTGTTTTAGAGCAGTCACTTTAGCAGAACTGCCTCAAAAGTGCTTGTTTTATTCTTAGCATCTTGTTAGTGTGACACCTTACAGACACCCAAAGTCAAGACACAGTTCTGGGAACGTCACATTCATCTCAGATAAGGCTAATGCAACAGCAAGAGGATGACTTTATCCTAAACTTGGCTACTGTCAAAATCTTTTTGCAAAGACAAGCCTAAATGTGTCTCAGTTGATTCTCTAGGATTCATATCCCTAATAAATTCAGACAAATCACCATCACTTGGAGAGTACAGCACCAGCAGGAATACGAACGCGACTCCAAACGCCTACGAAGTCAGTGCAGCGAAAGCGAAGCACTAAGGAAGCTGCCTTGAAAACATGCAAACTTAACTACTGACCACTCCAGTGCAACTATCATTAAATAAAAGGTTCTTTGGCTGTAATATCAGCTCAATCCTTCCCTCCCCCCATTTTCCTAGCTACTGCAGGGCTGGCACCGGGCCAGCATAAGCGACATAGTACCTTAGTGCCATCTACAGGCTACATAGATGCGCTAATTTAGTGGCAAAAGACAAGCACCAATAAAATAAATTAGACAGCACTGCTTTTAAATCTTTATTAGCAAGGAATTATTAGACCTAAGAAAAACTAATGCTGGATTTGCTTGAAATATGAGTTTCTCAGCCTCCTAATCCCTCTTCATATGGCGTATTTCACAGTTTAAAATGAGCTATGACAGATCATTTATGCATTACTAAGATGAGAAAATATTTACAATGGGCTGACTTTTTTTTCTGCATAATTCAGATGTATTCAGAGAACGCATTGCTTTCAAAAGTATGCTTTGGCCATTTTTTAAAATATGCAACAAACTGTCTATGCGATACCAACTTTCATCTATTACAACAAAATCATTTTGAACTCAAAACAGAGGAAGACTTCCATATGGCTTAGTTACATCCTACCAACAAACCACGTGGCTCATGGAGGAAGTAGATGAGAAATTCAGCCGTCTTTGTTAAGGAAAAAAAATAACCCCTTTAGTAATGCTAACTTAGCAAGGTTACAAAACAGCTTGAACTATAAAAGAAACTCAAGCCAACTCATTTCAAAATTTGAAACTGAATGTACATATCCCTTCAATCTTGAAACAGACAAACTTTCAGACTGAAATTTAGCATGTAAGGAAATACTTTTTCTTCTTCAATAACCTTTACATTTGGACAGTCAGATACCGGGGAGAAAAAAAAAGTCTTCTTTTCAGTTTTGCTTATGCCCATGTATGAGCACACACATGGATGCATAACAGTCCTTTAACAATAACAACAGTAATTATTATTTAAATCCAAAGTATCAGAGGCATTTTGCAAATGCATGGTTAAGCCCCAGGTAAATGATAAAGGGGTCAAGGGTTTTTTTTGTTTGTTTTGTTTTTGGGGTTTTTTTGTTCCCCCCGTAATGTGACTAAATTAAATCAGACTAAAAAGAAAAAAACCCACAACATAGTGGCACTTTTAATACTGGTTGATTGGGCACTTGTATGCAGTACTTATAGACCAGTAAAAGTGCTCGTTTACCTGTCTGGTGTGTAAGGGGCCCTTTGTCTTGAAGCCTCCTTGGGAACTGCACTCTGAGGCACTGAAGTGATCTGAACTAGTGGAAGAGCGTTTGGAAAGGGTGTCACAACCACCAACAAAGGTGTTGTCCAAAGGGAGTTCCTGAATCACATGGTGCTTTTTCACTGAAACTGGAGTGTCAGGTTTGAGATGAAAAGCAGACTGTGGAGAGGCAGATTTGTAATGCTTGGCAAGATCAGGACTGTTAGGCTTAAAGGTTGTTGGTGGTGCTGTGCCCCAGTCAAATCTTCCTATACTTTGCTCCTCCAGCTCCGCTGGAAGGCTTATTGTCCCGTTGATAGGTTCATGAACTGCATCATCAGGTTTGGACTCCTCAATGGTCACAAAGTTCAAAAGAGAGCTCTTCGGAGATTTCCTTTTCTTCCTTTTCTTTTTCTTGTTTTGCTTGTTCTCCTGATTGGGAGACATCCACTCAGCACCTTGCTTGCTCCTCTGGGCAGCTTTGAATCTGGATGCATGTCGACAGCGAACGAGAACCGTGACAAATATCACCACTATGACAACCATGGCACCTGCCACAATAGCAATCATGATTGTGAGATAGTCCTCATTTTGGTAGGGTTGGCTACTGTCCCCTATGTTCCGGTCCAAAGGTGTTTCCATAGTCCTGCGTATCAAGTCATAAATATAAGAAGCATTTCCAGCGGTATCATTTACATACAAAAACACAAGTACAAGAGTATGCAAGGATTTGGGATAACCCAAATCACTTATGTTGACAACTAAGCGATGCAGACCCACATCATTAGGAGATGGTTTTTCTTCCAGAGTGATGTTACCTGTCACTGGATCAATTCGAAACAAACCTTTGTTATTTCCGCTTACAATTGTGTACTTAAGCTCTGCATTCATGCCAGTGTCTATATCCACAGCAAAGACTTCGGCTACCACCGATCCTGGAATTGCTGAGAGTGGCACTAGCTTAAAAGAAGTATTGGAAGGTGGGTAGATGACAACAGGGCTGTTATCATTAACATCCATGACATTTATAGTTACTTTAGCTGTAGAAGAGCGAGGAGGTTGCCCTCCATCCACTGCCTTAACATCAAAGGTGTAGGAGCTCTGCTGTTCTCGATCAAAAGAAACATTGGACTTTATAACTCCAGAGTACGGATCCAGCACAAAGTTTTCATTGTCATTCAGGATGGAAAGAGTCACTGCCTTGTTTTCCCCAGCATCCGCATCAGTCACCGTGATCACCCCAACCGTACTATACTTTGGTAAGTTCTCTGATACAAAAAACTGGAAGTGATTATGAGTAAATTTGGGACTGTTATCATTTTCATCCAACACAGTAACAATTACAGCTGCTTGACTCTGCAAAGGAGGGGTGCCATTGTCTCGGGCTGTAACAGTGAAAATGAAACGTTCCTGCTCTTCTCTGTCAAAAACTCTGGAGGCTGTCAAAACTCCTGTCTTTCGATCCAGATCGAAAAAGGAGGCATTAGGGCCAAGCTGATAAACAATGTCTGCATTTTTCCCACTGTCTTCATCTGTGGCACTAATAGTTGTTAAGTATAGACCACGCCGGTTGTTTTCAGAAACTGACAGCTCAATTACAGGCTGGCTGAAAATCGGAGGGTTGTCATTTTCATCCTCCAGTTTAACTCTTACCAGGGCAGTCTGGTTCAAACTGGGCTTGCCAGAATCAGAAGCAACAATTTTAAAGCTGAATTCTTTGGTGCCCTCATAGTCCAATAAAGAAGAGGTCTCTAACAAATACTGGTTGTCGTAAACCGCCTTCAAGTGGAAGGGGACCTCTCTCTCAATGAAACAGATCACTTTGCCGTTCACATCAGTGTCCTTATCTGAAACCGTAATTAGGGCAATCTTTGTATTGACAGGATCTTTCTCAGATAAGTACACTGTGCCATTGATGGGACTTATTATGTACCTGAGGTCTATGTTTGGGGGGTTATCATTTACATCAGTGACATTGATGGTAACTGTTGCCCGGGCTGGTGTAGAGCTACCATCACTAGCCAGCACTGTCACTTTGTGAATAGCAGTCTCTTCTCGATCTAAGGACCTCTGAACTGTGATCAGCCCTGTGGTGTTGTTTAAAGCAAAAAATCTTTTGGTTGCAGGGGCAACTTGGGCACCAAAAATATATCTGATTTCTGCATTGCTTCCTATATCTGCATCTGTAGCATGAAGCTGAATTACAGAAGTGCCTACAGGGGCATTCTCTGGGATATGAACCTCTACTTGACTCTCTTTAAACACTGGCCTGTTATCATTGACATCACTTACTGTGACTTGCAGGATGGCTGTGCTGGATTTCTGGGGGGTACCTCCATCCTCCACTTTGATTTTCATCACATAGGTGTCCTTTTGCTCTCTGTCCAAGTTCTGCTGCACGATCAGTTGAGGCCATTTCTCTCCTTCTGGAGTTTCTACAATATCCAGTCCAAAGACACTCTGCCCATTTAACAACTCGTAGTGCTGCACACTGTTGAAACCTGTGTCAGGATCTGTTGCTGATGGGATTGGAAAGCGACTGTTGATCAAAGTGTTTTCTGGGATGGAGATATTGATGACAGGGGATGGAAACATAGGTGCATTGTCGTTAGTATCCTTTACAATTATTTTTATTTTGATCAGCCTAAAAAAGTCATTGGGGAGAATCACCACTTCAAGTTCAAAGAAACACTCATTTTCTTCTGCATAGGAAGCTCCAGCACAGAGTTTTTCTCTGTCTATTCTGTTAGATGTTGTAAAGATTTCCCCCGTGTTACTGGACACTTTCACCAGAGGGGCATCCCCTGCTTTAGACACTAGTCTGTAGACAAGGCTGGCACTGGTCCCTGTGGCAGCATTGATGTGAGAAATGTTCAGGTCCTTTGGTATGTTCCCTATGGGTACGTTTTCAGGCAGCTCCTCTCTAATAGTGTAAATAAGTTCTTGAGCTATAGCAGAATCCAGCCTTAAACAGGCAATCAAAGCGGCCAACAGGTAAAAATCCCTCAGGTCCATGATAATGTTTTTTTCCTCCTTTCCTGGATTTTAGGACTTAGAGGTTTCCAGAGAGGAATGATGCATGATTTGCAAGAGGAGGCATGCATGGACTGCAGGATGCATTACATCTCATTTCTTATTTGGAGACAGCACTGTCAACACAACCACACAGAACAGTATTATTTTTTGTTTTAGACATGAGAAATCCACAATTTCCAACTGCTACTTGTTTTTGCAATGTACACTTACAGCAGTACATTTTCCTACTGTTTCTTTTTGCAAGCAATCCCTCTGGACAAAAGCACCAATATCCCATTGGCTGCATTTGCACAGAGCGAGAATGGAAATAACTACTTGCAGGATTAAGGGTAGCTACTGCTTTGAACACATACTTTCTGAGTAATTTCTTGGTACACCGTGTAATCCCTAACATGCATTCCCCCTCTACCCTCTTCCAGTCAGTCATTTGGTGCAAGTAAAAATCTTCCCACACTACTTCTGGATTGTAACTGCTATCTCAGCTGCCAAATGTAATTTGTTGTTTGCTTCCATATTCATTTTTTAGCTCTTGCAAACCAGATTTTTCTCTGCTTCTTGTGTCTTGCATCCCTTCTATAGCTACGGCACTGGGAAATAACCACCCGGACGTGCTGCTGCTGCAGCAGTCGTCACTGGCTACTTCACATTTCACATCCCTGTTAACTGGTGAGACAATAACAGGACTTACAGTTTCTTACACTCTCAGCTCGATGTTTCCTCTCCAGATGTTGGATACTTCTCCTTCTGTTTAATAACCTTAAACTTTCTTTGTTTGCTTTTAAATGCAGCCTAAATCAGGAGGCTGGAAATTCCAAAAGCAACTTAGGAGCAGCCAGCATGTTTACAGTGTGGGGAGATATATATTTTCTGATGACAAGAAGAGGAAAAAAGGTACAGCCTTTCTCCATTGACACACTGGTCTCCCTTCAGGATGTTATTAGCAGCTGCCACACATAAATACTGCAGACTAATAATGCAGGTGAAAAAAAAAAAAAAAAAAAGGAAAAAAAAAGAGAGCGACAGACGGACTTCTGTTTGCATGCTCTGCTAACTGCGATTTATCCGGGTGTAAGGCTGCCAGCACCTACAGTTTGGCGGAACTGGGCAGCCCCTAAGCACTAATCTTATCTGCATTAAGCTGCACGATAGCCGATGCCCGTGATTACTTCCAGCAGAGTGATGCAGGTAGGGATGCAGAGACTGCGAGTAGGTGAGCCTCTGCCACCAACATCAGCTGAATCCGAAACACTGATTCTCTCCCTAGATAAATACACTGCGTGTTAGCTTTTTTTTTTTTTTTTCTTTAAATGAAATGCATCAGTGTATGGGTAACTTTGCACTTACGTTGGTTGTCTACCTTTGACGATCTGCTGCAGCTAAGCAATGATCTGTTCCAGCAGATACAGCACAACGCATCTGGGTAAACCACCAGATTTGGAGAAATCAGCAGCAGCCAAACGCTTCCTCCTTGAGATATGTGTTGCTGCGGGGTGGCAAATTAGGAACTCCAGGGAACAAATTCACAGTTCTGTCGTTAGTCATCCTCTCCACGTTTCATTTCTATTAAGCGGCGATCCTTCCGGTGTTTAACGTGCGTGCAGCAACCCAAACAAACAGCAAGCAAAAATCCGGTGCACTTCTTTAGACCGGGGGTATTTTCCACTCTGCACTGCACACAATTACCATCCCTCTCTCAGCAGAGCAGACACAGCTACATGAAGTCTGCAACTTCTTACTGGAAATGACAAGAGTTGGTCTGACGGTGCTTGTCTCCCTGTTTCTCTCTGGGGTGATAGTTGACCAAAAAAAAAAAAAAAAAAAAAAAAAAAAAAAAAAAAAAAAAAAAAAAAAAAAAAAAAACAGAAAGGGG
>WTSP01001178.1:0-14329 GCA_025331215.1 Actenoides lindsayi | reverse complement strand
TCCCTGTCTCTGCTGTGCTGAGCACTCCCAAGCTGGCCCCAGCACTGCAGGGGGGTCTCTCTCCCCAGATCCCTGGGAGCAGAGGGGCAGAATCCCCTCCATCTCCCTGCTGCCCACGCTGCTGGGGGTGCAGCCCAGGGTGCCAGTGGCTGCTGGGCTGTGAGGACATGATGCCTGCTCATGTCCAGCTTTTCATCCACCAGCACCCCCAAGTCCTTCTCCGCAGGGCTGCTCCTGATCCCTTTGTCCCTCAGCCTGTGTTGATATGAGGGGTTGCCCCAACCCAGGTGCAGGACCTTGCGCTCGGCCTTGTTGAACCTCATGAGGTTCACACAGCCCCATTTTCCAGGCTTGTCAAGCTTTTATTTCCCTGCATTAATCAATTTGCAAATTCTCCCCTCCTCAAGGAAGGAAATTCTACTTCCCTCTGCTCAAATCACTGGATTGATCCATTTTGTTTGCCTCGGTCTAACATAAAACCCAATTTTAACTGTAGACTCTTTACCCAAGGACTCAGAAGAAGGCGGCACATGAGCTTGCAGGACCATACCCTCCTCACAGGGTGAAATACAGCATCTCAGTTTTACCGGCAAGCTGGTTCTTACTGGTCTCGGCGAGCACGCCTCGAACCCAAGAACCTGCTGCCACGGATAACCCCCGAGACAGCACGCCCTGCAAACCCACCTTCTCGTGCCACTGCAGCAGCACAGCACTGCTGTTGTCCGAGGGGCTCTCGAAGCCCTTGTAGATGTACTTCATCAGCAGGTCGACACCGTTCTTGTCCAGCGACTGCACCGCCTTCTCTATATCATTGGCTTTGAAAGAGATGAGGACCTTCAGCACGATACTTTCTGCACGATCCTGTCAGCAAAGAGGTAAGGCAGATAGAGTCACTTGCTCTCATGTGAGGTGTGTTCAAATATCACAGAATCCCAGCGTGGTGAGAGCTGGAAGGGATCTCTGGAGATCATCTCATCCAACCCCCCTGCTCCAGCAGGGTCACCCAGAGCAGGGGGCCCAGGATCACAGTGTCCAGGCAAGTTTGGAATCTCTCCCAAGAAGGAGACTCCACAACCAATCTGGGCAGCCTGGGCCAGGCTCTGACACCCTCTCAGCAAAGAAGTGCTCATGTTCAGATGGAGCCTTCTGGGTTCCAGTTTGTGCTTGTTTTCCCTTGTCCTGTCACTGGACACTGCTGCGAGTAAGATGGTTCTTTCTGCCTCTCCTCTCTGCCCCATCACTCTTTTCCAGTCACCCTAAGGCCATGATTTGCTATTCCATGATTTGCTATCCTTATCAGCCCATCACCCTATCCACCACCCTGCTTTGGTTAGGTTCAAAATCCCCTTGCAGCACCAGTGGTGGCAGGACTCCTCTTCTGACTCGTTTTTCTCCCTCAGCAACGTTTTTAGCCTGGCAGGCAGCAGCAGCCCCAGCAGTTCGCATGTTGAGAGCCATGACAGGCAAGGCAGCACCCATCTTCTCTGTCCCTGTCTCCCATCCCTCTGCAGGGGCTGATTGAGTGTGATGGAGCCCCAAGTACCAAGCTCCAGGAAACAGTTTCAGCTTCCTCCTCCTTTCAAATGGTGCCCAAGTAGTCCTAATTCAGTTGCTGCTCCTGGAAAGCAATTCTCACTCTTTACTGTTCTCATCAGATTGCCTCTGTTCCTTTAATGTAGATTTTGGACTAAGTAGCTCCACCAGCCCCCATTAACTTCGAACAGGCATCTCGCTGCTTCTCCATTGCTGAGCCCAAGCACAGCACTCCTTTTTCACTCCTGCTTCCACTGACATAGCTTCTGCACTTCCAGTTTCTTCTGGTTTCTTTCACAGAAGATATCTCACAAATCTTCATAGCTTCCTCTGGGTATTTTTTCTACTCTTTCTCAAAAATAAAATGATATGGGAGCAATTGCATTTCCTCCCCTGTATTTCAGTGCAGACCCTATCCCCTGCTGCTTCTTGGATGCCTTTTTTTCTCCGTGTTTGTTGCCAACCCAACCAGATGTACAGGGATGTAATGGTCATGGAGGGTTGGGAATGGAGATGGTCACCACAAGAGGAGCATGGGTTTGAGAAATGATCTGCAATAAGATAGTGGCTGTGAACCCTACTTGATCCTGCGTAGCCTGCTCGTCTTCCTTAACCAGTGGTGGAAGAACTTTGTTGTCCTAAGGCCCTTTGCCAGTGCTCTAAGCCTTCCCACCAGTGTAGGTCCTGCAGGCATCTGCCACAAGCCAGGAGAGGACAATTTGCACTGTCTGCCCAAACCAGCATGTGAGAAAGCAGCACAACCATGCCCAGGTATTTACAGATTGTGCTTTATAATCATATGTCATTTGCAGATTCTGGACTTTTAGATAATCCAGCTGAACTTCAGAGAACCGATTGTATTTCTGCACATCTATCCACTTCATCTTGAAACTTAAGCCCTAAACCAGCTCATGCTGAAATCAATTAATAACTGCTTCCAGTGGCTTCAATGGAAGCCAAATCAGACCTGCTGCTAATGCTCACTTATAGAATCCCTCATTACCTGTCTGCTGCCTCACTGAGGTGAGAAAGCTCCTCATCCAGACCCAGGGAAATCTGTCACAGAAGTCCCACTGGCAACCTTATGCTTGCTCACACTTGGGTTTGCACGAGACGTGTCCTCTGCTGTGGTCACCATCGCTCCGGTGCCTGTAACATCAGCACAGTTTGCTCTGCTCCTCGTGGTATTTGTCTCACAGATTTAATAGCTTTCCAGCAAATTTCCTGGTACAGGTTACTTCCCCCTGCCCTACAGTATTTCCAGCTTTTGAACCATCACAAGTCTCTTGCTTGCTCCGCAGCAGAATTACTTGGATTTGGCAAAAAGTGCCTTCTGGTGTCGTAGTAGCACCAACCACGTAAGTACAAATGACTGACTGGTGAAGGTAACAACACTCCTGAGCTTTGCAGTGATGCTATTATATAACTGATCTAGGGATTTCATAAATTATTCTTTTTATAGTCCCAAGCAGTTCTGAGAACAGCGAGAGTCAGATTAAGGGAGGGCTTTAATGCCCACCTTCTGTGCTGACAGAACAGGGGTTTATTTTGTGACCTGGTGGGTGTGGGAGCAGCCATGCTCTTACTGCCAGGACTTCTATCTGCTCCCCTACCTACCTTCTCCTCACCTCAAAAAACTGATAGCAGTTCTGGGTATAAGAAATGTAGCCCTTGGCAACTTCTCAACAGTGTGAGACTGAGCAGCTCACACTGGAGAGGATGGTGGCACTGGTGAGACAGGGGTTGCTTGGGCTTTAGCCCCACCACTTCATCCATGCCTTGACCTGCATGGCAGGTGGTCATCCTGTCTGGGGCTGCCATCTTCTCACATGACACTGGTTAAGGGAGATTTCATCTTGTTATTACTTGGATTGATTCCTAAGGAAAACTGCAAGAAGTGGTCCTGGTGACTCAGATGCTGGCACTTTTCCTTCTGAGTCAATGCTGAGCCCAAGCCCAAGCATGGTACAGGGGCACGATGTGGTGGGAGGCTTTGCCTTTCGGGGTGGAACATAAGTGGTTACGATCTCAATCATCATCTCATTGCCTTTCCTAGCCGTGCTGGTTAGTTGCTGCCTGGTTGAGCTCTGGATCTCCCGGGAAGCAGCACTTCCTCACAATAATTTCTTTACACCTACCTCACAAGTGAGCACAACCCTCCTTGGCTGGGAGATGGGAAGGCTGTCTGGTTTCCCTCCTTCTCCTAAGTGTTAAGCTAGACAAGTCCCTCGTGGGAGAAAAGTGAGAAACTCCAGTGTTCCCCCGCACTGCAAAGGGGGGAATGTTTTATATTTTCCTAATTTGTCCATGAAGCAATTTTGTTTCTGAGGAAACACACCAGAGTTTGCAACAGGAGGTGCAGGAGAGACCTCTCAACCCCACTGTTCTCAGCAATAACCTGTGTCCTACCCCAGCGTCTTGCATCCTGGGATGCTACATGGCCAAAAGAAATTAATGCATTGCTTGTGTTTCCAGTTGATCTTTACATCACAAAATACACCCATGACACTTTCTTAGAGAAATGTGTCCTGTTGAACACAAATGCCACAAGCTGTTTGGGACCTGCAGGCTGCAAATTCAAGGCCCTAAGCAAGCTGAAACCAGACGTAGGCTGTCATGGTCAGGATAATTCATGTGCCTACAGACTGTTCCCACCACCACCAAGTCATCAAGAAGGGAAGAGCCCATGGTTGGAATGAGATGTGGGGTGATGCTGCAGGAGTGCAGGTTGAGCAGCACTGCTCCAGGGAGCAGAGCGATGCTGACCACCTTCACCGTTGACTTTGAGCCTCCATGGAAGAATGTCTCATGGAGATGCTGGCAGACTGTGCAGAAACCCCTCAACAGGGGAGGAGGTTTATGTGCCAGACAAGTCGTATTATTCAAAGGCTGCTTGTTCTGGGCCCTGGCTGCTGCAGTGGGTCCTTGTCCCTTCAAAATAAGTGTTGATTCCAAGCGGAGCAGCGTTTCGCCCATGGTGTACATCATCCTGAAAGACAAACCAGGTCCAGTGCAACCTCCTCACCCTAAACAAAGGAGGCTGAGGATGTCTTGATTATAGAAAAGCAGAATACATCTTTTCCTTATTTATGGACATTTAGGGCAGTCAGAGTTATTACAAACCACACAGCCGAGCAGTCAGTTTTTGAAGCTCTCGCATCCCAGATCAACTGACTATATTCACATTAGCCTCAGCTGTTGACAACCATAGCAAAGAACTTACAGAAAGGATAACATTTATGAACATATCAAAAATGATTCATAATGGGCTATTAAAAATAGCAAGAGATGAAAGAGGCAGCACACAGATAAGCCATTCTGAGATTCTCAGTAATTCCGAACGCTGTTTTTAAAAGTCAAGTTTTAGCTATCACAGATCTGTCCCCGCTGCTCTGCAGATAACAAGGTAGGCTGTTCTGAGCGGGGCGAGAGCTCGCTTCCACCTCAGGCTCTTCATTTCACTCTGGCAGCTATCGCAGAGATATTGAAAAAAGCTCCATGTAACTCACACCCACCTCCCATCTCCTGCACGCTGTCGCAGAGACAAGCCTGAGCACACGCCAAATCCAGCCTTATTTTCCGTGGGCTGGCTCTTCTCGGTGCTGCCATATTCTAAGGGTTAATGTTGGCAAACCAGGGGAGCTGGTCAAGGGAAGCATGTGCACCCCCTGGGCAGCTTTCTCAGTCTGTCAGGCACTTGTTAACACACTAACCCATTCATTTTTTTTTTGATGAATTTGTGGCGCGTTGGACACGAGCCAGAGGCTGAGCTGGGAACAATATTTATTTCTATCTGCAGACAATAATTCATGTCTGCCCAAATCACGGACTTTCCCTAATCCGCAGTATTTCAAAACATTTGCAGTTCTCTCGGCCGATTAACGGTGGCTTTGCTTGGCCCGACCTAGTGGAAAGAAACGTAAGACAGTGAGTGCAGCTGAATGCTTTGATTCACTGATAGAGGTTTTCATTTCTGCCCCGGCTGTTCTATCAGTCCATGATATAAAGATTCTTCTGAGGTGTAAGGAGCTGCGTTCTGTGCTATGACAAGAGACAACGGGATGTCCAGTCCTTCTTCTGTGAAAGGGCTCTTGCCGAATACCCGTCTGAACAAGGGGATGATAGTTTTGTTCGCCACCCAAACAAAGAGCAAAAGTTGATTCTTGAGAGCTATTTTCTCAAAGCGAATCACTGCCCACTGTCTGGAAGGAGGGAGCTGATAGAGCCTGCACCATCAGCGTGATGGACTGCAAAGTTTTCATAGTGCTGTTTTCCAACCACTGTGCTAAGCTACGTGAAACACAGCGTCTGGGTTCAGCAGAACTGCCCAGCAGTATAGGAGGCTACTGAAGAGAGCTCAGAAATGTTCTCCACATCTTCTATGAGCAGAGAGAAGGAAAGAGAGAAAGAAAGAGAGAAGGAAAGAGAGAGGGAAAGAGAGGGAAAGAGAGAGGCAAAGAGAGAGAGAGAGAAGGAAAGAGAGAAGGAAAGAGAGAGAGAAAAAAATCATAGTTTTTTTGAATAGGTTTGTAAAGAATTTGGAGAAAAATGGAGCTTGGATGCAAACGGGTTTAGTGTCCATTAAAGCTGAAAGAAGACAAATCCGCTGAAAGCAGAACTGAATTTGGCTATGAACACAATGTGATGTTGTGCCTGGATGGTGTGGAGAGATTGCTGATTGTGTAATTAGAAAAACAACCTCTGACACGGCACATGCCTCTCAGAGCTGTCCGAAGAGCAGTGCCATCAAGCCTGGCACACAGAGAGGGAAATGAAGCTCAGATTCTCTCAAAATACCATGTAAAAAACCTCCGTGCTCTGTCCGTTAGACCATTTCCCTTTATGTGTAGGGGAAATGGTCTTAAAACTACCCTGGTTTTAAGAACTAATGATTACAGCATTGTCCTATCTGGCCGTCTGAGAAAGAGCCAGGAAGGGGACAGCTGGGTTTCACGGAGTGCCAGCACCCAGGTAAGAACAGGAGCCACAAAGAGGAAGGTTTTTATAAAGGAAAATCTATTTTCCACTTGTCTGCAGCAAATACGGAGTGAAATCAGCCTGGCCGGTATCACTTATTAACCAGCCCTGCACTGGTTTGCCAAGGCACTGTTTGTTTTCAAAACAGGCCAACACAAGTTATGTACGTGGTGGTATCCCAGGTCTTTTTGGTCACACAGTCACCTCCAGGAGACCTCTGTAATTTTCCATGCAGTCCAAGCAGTTCGTCGTTGGAATTTCAAACCAGTTCTTTCTTATTTCTCCAAAAATGAGTGAGGTTTAAGCCTGATTTTGTTACACGGGGAAACTTAAAGGAGTTGCATCATTAACAGCAAATTTATCTGACCTGAATTTGGCTACTGCATAGTTTAAAACCCTTAGGGGACCTTCATTGCTACAGCATTAAGGAAGCTTTCTGAGTTTTTAAAATCCTCGTAAATATTCTTCTCAGAACTACACTATCAATTCATCTTTTTATCATAAACTTTCCCTTCCTAAATATAAAAAAAAAAAACCAAACCAAAAGAAAATCACACAAAACACCCTCTCAAGTTATTTCACTCTGTTTCATGACAGTGTTTTAAAATACAATTTAATACTCACGAAATGCACTGCGAGCCCAGGTTTGGTGTCTGTGGGCTGTGTCTGGGAGAGAATGTTCTGATTTTGGCCAGGGCTTTTTTGCTTTTTCTTTCCATTCTCACCACATATTACTCAAATGAAGCTCGCCACGTACACCAGCTTAGATCAAGATCTCACAGCACTAGGTGCTATATAAACACAGCACAAGATGCAGCCCAGGCCATAGATAAGTAAAATCAAGCAGATAAAACCAAGGGACGAGGGAAGCACTGTTATCACTGCTTTACAGGTGGGGAGCAAAGACACAAAGAAAGGAAGAAATTCACATCAGTCAGAGAGGGAACGGGTGTCACAGAGGTGGGGAACCTGGAGGAGGAGGTACGAGAGGGGAGACCCCAGCAAGGGCTCACCTTGTGCCCGGCATGGGTCAGGCAGGCAGCTGGTGGCAGGATGCAGCCCACCACCTCAGAGTTACATCTCACCCCCACAAGCCTCCTGAAACCTCCAACAGGTTAACTGTCAATTGGGCTCCATCAAGAGCCAGTAATGAACAAGTAATAAATAGTAATTTATCTCATGTCAACTCGTGTCAACTATGTGTGTTAGTGTAGAGATGGACATAGAGCCAGAGTAAGACATGCTCGATGCACAAACATGTCTGTGAGCACTGGAGGGATGGTGTCTGTTGAGACAAGAAGTTGTTAATTAGCCAGACCAGCTCAAATCTCAAATACCTGCACCTCTAGGAATATGAAATGATCCCCATTCCAATTAAAGGCAGGCTACTCATTATCTCCATATTGAGGGAATAGTTGTCATTTCAGGGGGAAAGAGGAGACCCAGGCAGACTTCTGAAGGACTTCGCAGAGAAACAAAGTGCAAGATCAAATATACCCCACCACAAAGGAGGGGCTCAGAGGAAAACCCTCTGCAGAGGTGTCGATGCTTATCCCATACCTGGGGTTAAACTACAGCAGCCATTCTGTCACCCAGTGACCCCTCCCCAGCTGAGAAAGGGGATTGGGAAAAGGAGATAAGACTCATGAGTTGAAATGAGAATATATTTAACAAAGCAACAAAACTAATAATAATATATTATTATAAACTATATTAAGTATAGCCCAGCAAGTGTAAAGTGGTGACATTAAACAGGAAAGCCATCCTCAGGAGCAGGTTGATGAGCAAGCCCCCCAGGGACAGCAACCCTTAAGAGAATCAGGAGGAGAAGCAGCAGCAGGAAGACCCATCTTCAGCAAACTCCCCCCTTTATCATGAGAGTGACGTTCATGGTCTGGGTGGGATACACCCGTAGCCAGCTGGGGACAGCTGCTCTGGCTTTTGCCCCTCCCACCTTAAGCTCCTGTTTGTCTCCAAGGTGGTAATGACCTGCAGACCATGGCTGGCCTAGGATACCATCCCAGCAAAACCAGGGAGGGTGCAAACAGCATCACCGCCCTGTACAAACATGGGTGCAGAGCGTGCTCCAAGGAGGACACTGGGACAGGACAAGTCAGCTGGGTAGGGAGGAGAAACCTTTCAGATTTGCCTTTTTTTTCAGTTCTTCACCACCATCCTTTACTCACATTTGTAATTGTTTCTCTGTTGTAGGCACTATGAGTAAAATCCAGTCAGCCAGCAATGTAGAGTTCTGTACGATATTAAATACGTGTGACAGGAATTGCTTGTTTACCTGTGCAATGGCCTCAGAGGGCACCTCATTCATACTTTTCTGCTCTGCAAAGTCCATGGGTGCATATACATTCATTTACAGTGTCTCTGTGGCACACTGTGGCACTGATCTGGGTGCCTGTCCCTGCCACGGCTGGTCTCTGTGGCCAGCGGTCCATCCTGCTTTCTCCTGCCAGGCACTGCCAGGGCTGTGGTGTGACACACGGCTGTCCATGCAGGAGATGTACAACCTCACCATTGGCACGGGTGTCCGGTTTGGAGATCTCACCCCGGCTGACGCTCGGCTCCTGGGGTTTGTCCAGTGGCTCTGAGGCTTTTTCTCTACTGAAAAGGTGACTCGAGCCATCTGCCAAGAGCAGAGCAGGGCCACGGTGGTCCCGCTGGCACGGCTGCTCTCTGAGCTGGGGCTGAGCACGGGAGGGAGGATCACGGGGTGCCACAGCTCGCTGGGTGCCACAGCTCGACGGGCTCCTGCTTGGAAACTCCTGTTAATTAATTGCCCATGCAGTACCTCTTTCCCTTATTTTTCTTGTTAACGACTGATTTTTAAAAAGGGAGTTCAGCAGCTCAGCCATTTCGGAGTCACCATTAATTTAATCTTCCTCCTTATTTATTGATGGAGCTACTTTCTCTCTTGCCTTTTGCGTCCCCGTGATAGATTTCTAAAAGCCTTCCCGATGCCTCCGGGAGCAGTCGCTCATTCGGCTGCCCTTGCCATCTCCCTGAAAGCCTCCCCTCCTCGGGAAGACATGCCCTCGCTTCTGCATCCACTCCTCCTGCCTGCCAGAAACCTTTGTGCTCTTTCCGACTTTCTCCCTTCTCTACCTTGTTTGCTGTTCCTCGGTCATCATAGTTTTCCTCTTTCCATGTGAAAACATCCCGAAGGATGAGAGCGGGCTGGCACAAAGAGGTGGAACCCCTTCCCCTGGCAGGGGTTTGGGCTGCCTGACAGCAGCTCTGTGTCTGTCCTGCTTCCTCCTGGACCATCGCTCACCCTTCCGTTTGGAAAGATCTTCCTTCCCAGCACACTGTGTTCACCAGGCTCCCCAAACTACCTTGTCTGAAATCTAATCCTCCTACACCTGTACTGCAGTTTTGTAACGGTTGCAGTTATTTAGTATTAATTAGCGTGACTGTAATTTAGTTCAGTCCTTATGGACCTAGTGGTGGCCCAGTTCTGCTGCCGATGGCACAAGCACAGCAAGAGTCCCCTGTCCCAAAGCACTTGCACTCTACAGATGAGCCAGAAGGGAAATATCTTTTTCCCATTATGCCAAGGAAATAAAGCAAGAAGAGACTTGCAGAGGAGTTCAAAATCACCTCTAATGGCCGAGCTCCCCCCACGCAGAGCCTGGTTCACAGCATTGCTTTTGTTAATCCTCCTGAGGTGAGTTGTCCTGGGTCACGGCGGGACCGGCAGAGCCCTCCTGCCTACGCGCAGCTACGGCACAGCAAGAGCCTCCTCCGCTCCGCCGCTGCCAGCCCCGGCTCTCCCAGCACATCCAGCCCTGTGTTTCCACCCCATGAAATGCCAGGAAGGCTTCGGTTTGCTTAAGTTTTAGGTTTCTCTTCTGGATCCACTCCCCGTCCTGCTGAATGATTTTGTCCCTTCCTAAGCAAATTGCCTTTCAGCACGATGACCTTCAATTAGAGCGAGGTGTCCCGGGGCTTGCTCAGAAATCCCAGTGGCAAACTGATAGTCGCTGAACTCCTCTTTGCTCTGCAAAGATAAGCTGTAAGCTGGAGCTGGGGAATATTAACACCTGCTCCAGAAGGAACAGAAGGTTGTTTCTTAGCTGAGTAAAAATGGGTTCAAACACGTGGGTGTCTGACCAGATGGGCCGGGTGTGTTAGGAGCACACACTTGCCATAGAAGCTTAAATATTTTCTTTAAGGAGCAGCAACTATTCATTAAAAAAAAAAAAAAATGCCAACAGGTTTTTGAATATAAACAGGAACAAAGAATGGTAAATAATGGTTTGGTACCTCCCAGCTGTAGGGAAGCACTTCAGCAATGCTCGTGGTCCGTCACAGCATGTCCCCTGGTGAATGCCTCTGGCCCAGAGCCAGGACTGGGAGGCAGTATGTTGTTGGTGACATTTCTTCCACGTGTTTTTGGAAGAGGTTTCCTCATGCTGGTGTTTCATGGTGGTGGGGAGATAGATAAGGGGTCCAGCCTATTGGCTGGAGAACTTCCCTGCTGCACGGCAGAGAAAGACTGGTCCCTGCTCTCCCCACTCTGAGTAGGCTGGGAAGAGGACTGATTCCGCTTCCATACAAAGCATTAGGAAAGCTTCCATTTCATCCCAGTGTAAAAGAAATCTAAATTCAAAAGCCTCGGGAAGTGCTGGGAAAGACAACTGCTGCTCACTGGCACCTCCAGGCACTTGCAGCCTCTCAATGTGACAAGGGAACGATGTGGTTCTCTGACCTCCTCATGTACAAGGAGGATTCATTTCCCCACGGATGAATATGAGCTACTAATAGGGGCAGAAAATGCCAGTGATTTTGTGCTGGGTCTCCACAGAGTAAATTAGAAAACCCTTTGCTGAGGTCAGTAGAGCTTCAGTGAGGAAAAGACAACAGAGTAAAGCCCATATTAGCCATTTCTACAGAGCAGAAGGTACATGACAGACTGCCCTGCAAACTCATCCTGTAATGCCTTAAAGTCAGGGCATCCATTTCTACCTGCCTAAGGAAGATAAAGTCAAGCAGCTCCGTCTCCGAGCGGTGACCTAATGCACTCTCTCTGCAGTAGAGTCAACATCACAAAGGAAACTCAGGAAATCTAACCAGAGCCATTTACTGATGGTTTATTGCATCGTCGAGGCCGGGCTGGAGCTATAAAAAGAGGCGACTGCAGAGTTCATGGCGATGCACCTCGGGAAGCATGTGATATTCGGCCTAGCTGAGCTCCTCTGACATCTTTTTGTCGCTCAGCTTGCAAATCAGGCCGTGGGTTTGGAAGCCTGACTTTTAGATACTCGTGTTTAAAAAGGCTGGCCTGGATTTCTACCAGAGGCAGCAGAAAAAGAAATCGTCTGCTCTGGAAAATAGCCATTCCAGAACAATTTTCCCTAAAATTCTCACTACGGGTGATGAAAATCCACAGCAAAGGGGTGGGGGGGGGAACCCAAAAAACCAACAACCAAAAAAACCCAGAAACAAGATGAATTAATGCTCTTTTACAAAACTTTTTACAACTGATTTCTAATGAGGCATGGCCAATGTTGTCGACACGCAGTTGGCTCAGCTTCAACTCCTGGGACGACTGTTTGATGAATGGAGAAATTCCAGGGCTGGAGACAAGCGCTGCCTTCCCCTCCCACAACTCAGCACTTCTCCCACAGACTACTCAAACCTCCACCAGAAGTGACCCGACTCGGTAGCTTAATTAAAAGTTTCCATATGCAGATTGCCTTTGCTCTCATTGGCCTCTGGATGGGGAGATGAACGGCACAGCGACAGCGCGAGGCCTTGAGCTGGTTTCCCGGGGAGCTGACCCGCTCCAGCGGCATTCACAACGCACCGCCCGTGCCCTGGCTGGCCTGGAAGACTGAGGCCAATGAAGAGGCTCTACCTACATAAAGCAGCTCTCTATAAGGCCAGCTGCAAATACACGTGTTTATTTTTATCCTAAGATGTGGCAGCAAATGTAGAAGCAAGAGTGGCATTACTGGCAGGAGCCGCTCTTTTTACTGAAGTCGCCTGTGGTTGCAGAGGAGATGTCACGTGTGCTTTTGGGGGGGGGGAATTCTGAAGATTTGACCCATTCACGTGCCCATTTGCAAGGGGGACCTCAATTTCTTTCTAGCACAGGAGCCTGGTGCTCCACGTCTCCATACGGCTACAGGCAGGCACAGCTCTGGCTCTTAGGACTCGAAATCCAGCTCTTGGCTGGAAGTAACCAAAGCCTGAGTTTAGAGCTGGCTGTTCCGAGCCAATCCACCAAAAATGTGGGGCTGTGCAATGTTCTGTTCAGCTCCCTCTAGAAAAAAATAAAAGGCTCATTTTAGGCACTGTAACAAAAGCGAATGAAATGCAAATGTAGCTTCAAAGGAGTGTGGGAAACAGAGAGTTGGTTTACCACCATCTCAAGGGTTTAGTCTGCTAACAAGGACAGGGGTAGGCCTAGATCAGGTCTCCTCATCACCACAGGACTCCCCTCCTAGGACAGTCCCTCCCTAGCAGGCTGCAGGGTCAGTCGCATCCTTTTGGCCCTTGTCTCAGTAACTAGATGTGTATTTTGCAATAAGTGGAAGTGGTCCCACTGATGGGATGGATGGAGCGTGTCTGAGCATGCATTGATGGTCTGGTTGGAGGCCTTTCATGGAAGAAGAGGGTTCGGATTGTAATCAGGCAGTCATGGCAACTGAACTCGATCTTCCACGTTCCTGATCTGCTGCAGGGAATTGGGAGATTCCTCATCCTTTGTGTAGGTTTTAGGGCACATGATATTCCTTCTCTAAGCAGAAACATTTGAGTTCTGGGAACACAACTGAAGCCAGGCAGCTTTTGTAGGGTTTTTTTGTTGGTGGGTTTTTTCAGAACTACCAGTGAACTAAAAAAAGGTCAGTTATTCCTGGCTCTCCTCCTGGCCCAGGATCTCCCCCTTGTGTGGGAGGAGGGGAGAGGAGGGTGGTGGTGGAGGGCTGAGGATGGGCAGTCCCGGTGATACGCAGCAGAGCAACACAGCCGTTTGTCACCTGAGGCCAGAACAGTCAGCTGAGCCCTGGGTGACTGTGCGTTGTCACAGGACCCCACCAAAGCCAGCAACAAAGAAAACCCTTGAACCAAAAAGCTGTTGCCTCTCTGCTGCAAGCTCAGTGAGCTCAGGTGAGCACCATTCTTGTAGGTGTGCGCTCAGCTCTCCTGCCACAGCCTGGGGACGACAGGTGACCCGTGGAGGGAGAGGTGGCCAAGCCAGAGCCAGCCGTGCCTGCAGCAGGGAGGGCTTTTCTGTTGCCTCCAGCAGCCTGCTGCTCTCAGCAGTTTCTCTTCTCCAGGCCTGTCTTTGCACGTTGGGACTTTTTAGAGCCACAATTTCCTACCGGAGCAGCTGAAATGTTTGTATTTTGTTAAAACGCAGATCACCAGCGTTCCCCAATGGGCAGGGATCCACCTTACTTGGATCTTATGCTGTAGCAGAACCAGTAGAAATACAGTACCATCAAAAGCGTGAAGGGGCTGTCCTGACTCTAGGGTAAGCCAGAGAGATGCTGGAAGGAAACTAGAGATTTGCCTTTGCCTTGTCCTACCTTGCTCCTTTGAACACTGGGAACAAACAGGTGGAAGATTCAGAGTTTGGAATACAAGCAGCTTTGACCTCATCCCAAATCAAGTGAAGCCAATAGAATCATCGAATCATGGTTTGCATTGGAAGGGACATTTAAAGCTCATCTACTCCAACCCCCCTGCAGGGAGCAGGGCCATCTGCAACTAGAGCAGATTGCTCAGAGCCCTGGCCAACCTCACCTGCAATGGTTTCAGGGATGGGGCATCGACCACCTCTCTGGGCAACCTGGGC
>WTSP01001177.1:0-15250 GCA_025331215.1 Actenoides lindsayi | reverse complement strand
TGTTATCACTGCTAGAAGCAGACACTGTCTGTGAGAACAGTCTGCTACCTTCAGAAAGTGCAGTTAGTTAGAAGAACTGAGCTGAAAAGTAAAATCAATGAACAGAACTAGTTCTGTTCTCACTCAAACTAGGACAATTTTATTACACAGAAAACAAATATGGTTAACACAAATGTATAGAAATTCTTGGCCAGATTCTTTTTTATCACTGTCTAAATCAGGAGCAAGCCCACTGACTCAATAAAGTCACAATAGCCTAAGAAGGAACATTTCTACCAATATATAATTATTAATTTTTGAAACCAGAATATCCTGTGCTTTAATCTAAAATGTAGTCTATTTTTGTCATAGGCAGTACAATGTAAACTGTAGTGCCACCCTTTGAGGTGTTGTGAGTCATTAAATCATATGTTATCCGTAGGAGTGTTCATCATTCGTCAAACACTGTGTCTGATGTCTGAAAGAAATATAAAAATGCAGAATATTGCCTTTTAAAATTCTGACTTTTCATCTTTTTCAGTGATGCTTCACAAGCTCTGGACTTTCCATTGCATATAAAGACTGCTGTGTGAGCTATAAAAAAAAATAAATCTGTGTAACAGATTTACAATATGTGAGCTGAAAACAGTGGCTATAAACTGTCCGTGAGTATGCCTCCTATTTAAGAACATACATACTAGCCGTTGTCAAATACAGAGGTTAGTTCATAGCAGCCTATCCTTTGTTTAAAAATGGGTCTTTATTAATAGTGAGGAAACTCACAAGTTGGCTTAACAGGAAATGACTTCTGTGACTTCTTAAGTCCTTTGCTGTATAGCCATCAGGAGGCTGTGACATTGATTTAGAAATGCTATCAAAGCATTGACCCATCCTCAACAGATCCTACTGTTCTCTCCTCCTGTCTGGGCTATTTTAAGCCACAGTTGACATTGTTCATCCTGCTTTTCATCTGCTTATCAGTCACGTTCAGGCATCAGTCAGAATTTCCCACATCAGCTTTCTACTTGAGTATAGTTTATGCTTTCTCTTTATGTTGTCCTGTCAGGATTTTGCAAAGACTTCTGCTTTCCAGCATTGGACTATAGTTGGTGTTAATGTAGCTTCAGCAAAGAAACAATGTACCTCAAAAATGGTAGGAAGAAGTTTATATTTAAAAGTTGATGTACGTATTTATTGTTGAGAGAAACTGATATTTTAGGCTTTGTATTTAAAAGTGAAGAGTATCATTTGTCTGTTAGTGGGGTCCCAGTTTGAGAAGGGCATAAGGGAGGATTGAGAAGCAGAGCTGCAGGTCAGTTGTGGTATAATTAATTACAATTATGTAACTTAAGAGTTCAGGCTAGTGATCATTCAATTACACTTGCAGGAGATGGAGCACAAATTGACTTTGTCCCAAATAGTTAAGCAGAAAGGTCATTGTGTCTTTCTGTTATGGAAAAAAAATCTTCTGAGAAACTGTCTCTAAAAGAAATTGGCAGAACTAAGCTTGAAGATGTTTTTAAAGCTGATAAGATGTCAGTAATTTAAGCTTTTTAAAGTGAAAACCATAGTGTGTATAGTTTATGTTAAGCAAAATCGAAGGACAGCCAGAGCTTCTAGGCTTTCAATCAGCTGCTTTGGAAAATCTATGGCTATAGCCTTAAATATCATAAACAAAGGGACTTCTGAGAAATAATGATTAAATTTGACATTGAGTATTCACCAAGGGATGACCTGCTATTCTATATAACTAGTTACTCACTAACTTCTGAAAATGATTTTCTGTCATTTGAAGCAAATGTTTTGTATCATCTCAGAAGTCTTTATACCACCCTGCTTATTGGTGCAGCCATTTGAACTTGGAAAAATGCAGAATAATACCAAATTAGGAGACCTAAAGATGGCTTTTGTGTTTATCCCACTAGATAACTGACTGCAGTCTGCAGCACGACAATTGCCTATTTTGTTACATCACGCTCTCATTGTATCAGTTGATTGACTCAGATGCCAACTCACAGGAGTCAGTCATCAAGAAAAAGATAACAACAAATGCTGCTAATGGTGCTAGTAACCACTACTAAACAACTTCATATTCCTAGGAAAACACCCAGCATCTAGAAAGTCAATTTCTTCTGACTTTGGAAGAACTTAAAACATCACCATGTACTTCTAAGGTATCACAAGCGTTATCTATTAAACTATTAAATGATACAATACTTAGCCTTTGGGATTTCCCTCTGAATTGCCTGCTGTGCTTTTCTTTAGCCCTGTATATCAGCAATTAAAGAAGCTTCTATGGAGGCTACCCATTATTCCTGTGAAATTACGTGGCATAATATAGTTTCTACTGATGAAATTCATAAAAGGATGCTTAAATGGCAACGTGAAATTGTAAACTATACACATTATTTTAAACCTGTAAAACATCATCTTTTCCATGTGATAGACCACTGTAACATCAATTATTGTTCTAGTTTATATGGAAGTTCTGAGTTACTTGGCAATTAACATTTATTGAACCTAAGTCTTCAAATATTTAATTAAAAATTGTATAGTAAACAAGTTTTCTGTGTATGTAGAAGAGAGACTTATAAAAAAGGTTAAATTTTTAACAGACAAATTTGCAATTATAAAAATTGTAGACCAATGGAATGGAAAAACAACAATTCCCACAAGGAAGAGATAGATACTTGCTGATGATCAGACACTGAATGTCATTATCTTGCCAACAGAAACATTTAGTTCAGTCTTTGGACAAGGAAATATGAGCTCTGTGCTTTGAATATAGATCTCCTGATCACATTCACTGGGTTTTGTTTAACTCGATAATTTGTGTAACTTTGCTCTTGATCAGTAACCTTATTTCCAGATAATAGTTGTCAGGTTTGTGGGAGTTTGCAAAACTTGAAACTTTCTTAGGTCCAGCAAGGTATGAATACCAAAAGACTCACAGATAGTGAAGAAATAAAGCAAATCACAGTACACCAGAAATAAACAAAGAAGCAGCTTGCAAGATTTTAGTTTTGGGGTGCAGACCCTATCTAAGACTAATATGTTTCCCCAAGGCAAAAAACATCCAATTTCAAGGACTGAAATTTTAAAAAAGGAATCTTCTAGTGACTCCATGCATGGGTAATAAGGGCAAATTAGTTGGAAATCAGGCCATCTAGCTTATGAATTTGAGTGAGGTTATTTGTACTATTCCTTGTATGTCTGTTCCTTGTATTTGTAGATTAAAGACTGTAGTAGAACATGCATAGGCTTAAATTATTAATGTTCCACATAGATGTGGCCCTACAGGGAATATTCTAGTAATAAAGCATGTCAATCCACATGGAGAAACTAGTAAGCACTCACAAATCCTACTTGAGCTAAGTGCCACAGCTTTCTAGTATTTCTCACAGTTCAGACAATGAAGATTCTGACTTTGCTTTGAAGATGTACATCTTCAAAGTGCCATTTTAGAAGGCTTCTTCCTTACATCTCACATTTATTATCATTGTTGTGTCTTTCCTTAGCTCCCCTCCTCACCACCATCCGCTTCTTTCAAGAAATACGTACAACATGCAGATAATATTTGGAACACACACTGTTTTTTAAGGTAAAAGGATCAAAAAAGTAGTTAAACTTCAGAAACTTTCAGAAAACTATAAATGGTATTTTCCCTCTCTATCTCACACACACACACACACACACACATGTATACACCTGTATTCTCCTCAAAAAGGGAATGGTGTTGCTTTAAAGCAGGAAATAGAAGATTGAACTCCTTTTCCCGTGACTTTTACCTGATGGAGGGGTGGTCTAGAAACAAGAGTTTCAGTTTGAAATAATAATGAATGTGGGATCTCAGATGGTCACCAGCTGGCTGAAATGGCCACAACAATGTTTAAGTCATCTGTTTTTCTAGGACTTTGTGTTCTCAGGGTTTGTTTCTTCATTGTCCTTTCTCAGAGACAACCTTTGTGGCTGATGGTCCATGTCCATGAAAACACAGGTTCTACATGGTCATCATGGAGGAAACAACCCTCAAGGTTTGGGCATTATTCTGTGACAAACAGTCCAATCATTGAACAGGTTTCTGCTTTTTATATTGGTTGTTTTTTTTCCTACAACTCCAGGATCATGTTAAGTAATTGGACTGTGTGAGGAAAACAGAATACAGGCTTTTACTTACGATAAGAAGTGTAACATTCGTCAGCAGTGAAGGTCGTCTTTTACAGAAATCTGGAGTATCCTTTTGCATGGTTTTCTAGATGAATCCCCTAACGTTAACTGCCTTCAACATTCTGCACATAGTTTATACCATTTAAAACATAGCAAATGAAACTAGTATTACCATTTAATTTGTTTCAGTTACAATTTCTTATATTCACACTAAAAGAACTGCAGTTCCCAGGTTCAGCTTGGATTTCAGTTCCTGTGACATTTAAGATCTTGCACTGGAAGCTTATCTCCTCACATGACCATCCAGAGCTGACCAAGCACAATTGAAGTTGTTGTTGGACCCTGATGGTCGCTTAAAACCAATTTATTTAAAGATGCCATATTACCTGGCATCAATATCACAGTTGGAAGACACATGGTAATTTTGGGTATGGACAACCATTAAATCTACTTTTCTATAATCAACAATCTGACCTAGAGAATAAAGCAGGGGTAAAAAATGCATCTGATCAAGAAAGAAAGTCTTGTGACTTGAGGTCCCACTTCTCTACAGGTATTTCACAAAGAGCAAACAAGTGTTAATCATAGTTTCTCCATTGCAAATAGTTTCCATCATCTAGGAACCAATCTTAAGAGTAAACATTTTTTCAGCAAGAGTACATTTAGAAGTGAAAAGAATTTAGACAAAGAGAAAATAGGGGTTTGGTTTAGTTTGTTGTGGTTTTAATCAAATCAGTTCAAAACAGGAGGAACTAGAACTTTACAGTAGTAGCAGAACAAATGTGCCAACTGGCAAAAACTAAGAGAATCCAATTCCCAACCTCCCCCATTTAGGTTCACATCCAGTTTTTTATTTCTGTTGGAGAAGTGCATACAAGTCCCACTTGGGATCAGCCCTGTGTTGTGCAAGGAGCATGCTAAGAAAAACACACAGCAAGAAACACATCCTATACCAAATACAGTTCAAATAAAGTTGAAATTAAAAGCTTTTTGTACTCTTTAGGGCTTCTTTATCTTTGGACTTATATCATTTATCAAACAGAAAAATAACTTCCAGACCAACAATCTTAAACAGGGAATATTTTGCTACTTGAAACAAACGGAGTTTGGGCTACTGTACTAACCTGAATCTTTTATATTTATTCCTATGAGTTTGGGGTTTTTTTCTTTTTTCAAAGTAGCTGATACTCGAACCTGATACTGTCCCAAAAATGAATACTATTTTAAACATTGTTGGTCTCCATCTCACAGTGATTTCAAACTTCTAATTTAACTGCAAGAAAAGAAAGAAAGGAAAAGAAAGAGGTACAAGGACTGTGTCAAAGGAGTCTAGCTTTTTGTATGATGAACCCCAGGCAGACCTGTGGCTGCCCTGGGATGCAGTGTGGAGCAGGAGCTGTGTGCAGCCAGTTTACAACTGTCCTCCAAAGGCTGTACTGTCTCCATGAGGAACTACACATCTGTGTCTATGAATTTGGAATTGTTTAAATAAAAAATGCAAACCAAAAATGCTCTATTTTGTCCTTTCCCTTATGTCTAAAGGGAGATAAGCTGATTACACTGCCAGGAGGCATATCCTGAGCAATTTCTATAGCAACAGGATGACACAGGCTGGCTCTGCAGGTGCATTGTTATTCCTTGAAAACATATATTGGAATAATTAACTAGCTTGAGAAAAAAGGGGAAAAAAAAAAAGAGATTCTATATTTAGATGTGGTGACGGACGCGTCAAATTCGGAATAATGTTGCAGCTGCTTCCTGTCGGTTCAGTTGGGTTCCGCCAACGGCACAAGCGTTCTCCCAGTAACGCTGCATTCTAATGTCCCTGTTTGGGCACCATTTGTAGCGGATCATGGCATGGACTCCCCGGCTGATGTTCAGGAGAGACACTTTATTAAGACAGCAAGCATCTTATATAGCCGGTTATGTTTACCACAAAAGCTTGATTAATATTGGCACTTAGCCATGCTCTTATTAGCAACAATACAGGCAAACACAGAAGTTCTTTTCTGTTCCTTTTGGAGCTATCTTAAAAGTAACAGTTCAACAAGCAGACATTCATAGGACGTTCACAAGTTGTTCAGGATGGCACTCCCACTCAAGCTGCTGCAGTCATCTTCATTTCCAAATTAATCTCTTGGACATCCTGAAGGTTACACTCCCATCTTGACACTCTTCATTTTCCCACCAGCCTGGCCTTGTCATAATACTCCACATTTAGATGCTGTGCTTAAGGAAAGATTGCCTTTGTCTAGGGTACTTTTCTTCTCCCCTGATTCTGGGAAAAATACTGTAAAACCAAAAAGTGAATGTCAGTTAAGTTCTGGAGAGTCACTCAGTCTCCTCATGGTCTCAAAACTTGGTCTGATTTATTTTTCTGATAGAGGGATGCATTTACCTACTTACACAAGCTGAGCTATATATTAAAAAGGAGGGAGTCATTGATTAAACTGCTACATGTGACAAGAAAAGGTGGTGGCAGGGGACAGCAGAATAATATTTCTGCCTGAAGCACTGAATAGGTATTTCAAATGGTCTCTCTACCCATTACATTACCATAACTAAGAGCTGTATTTTCAACTTTCTGTTTTTCCATCTTGGGCAATCAGTAACATTGAACGCCACAGTCAGACTGACAGAAAAACAAGTGGACAGAAGAACTCCAGCAAACCGTAAGTAAAAGCTTGCTTTACTTGAAGGTATTGGGGGAGAAATATAAATAACATCCATCTCTGCTGTTTGTATTTTCCTCTCCTGACATCTGTCTCTTTAGTTGACTGTACTTCTGCTGGTAACACACCAGACAATGCCTAGTCCCTCCATGAAGGACCACAGCCCTCTGCATTCATGTGGACACAGATTTCAGCAACTGAGCTTAAGCTTTGGAATCAAGTAAAGCAAAGTGATGTACAAATCTTAATATACTTTTTGCCAGTCTGTAGAGCAGATGTTATTCTAGTTGCAAACAAAACACTAGTGCTCTACCTCTACCAGGGATAACCAATGGTCTTTCAAAAAAAAGAAAATCAAGGTGTGAAAAATACTAGATAAACTGGTAATAGACAGAGACACATTTATATGCCTCTATGTGTGTTTTAAAATAACAAGTCTTCATTATAAAAAAATGTTTTTGGAGGACATGGATTGACCCAGTGTGAAATTATGTTATTTACCAGTAGTGACACTCATTGGTTGAGAGGGTCTCAGCTTTAGCAGATAAAAAGAAAGCCCAGAGTGCTGGATGACAAGTTTTCCACTCTAACTCATTTGGGCTCTGGGCAAGGAGCAACTGCAAGTAGTTTAATTGCCTCACTGATTTTGTATGGACAAACCATGGTCCCCAAGTTGCTTTCTACATTGACTCTGAGCAACAGGGAGCATCAGGACACTCAGAGCAACTGAGCCAACTTGGGGCTGCAAGAATACAGGAGCTGGGCAGATACCCAGGTTTTAGGGTCAGAGGCCTTTGCCTGTGGATGTAGGCTTTCAACACGGTCTGCAGAAACTGCAGACAGGATGAGGCTGCTCTTGTGAGTAATGCAACTAAATTGGGACAGGCACAGCAATTGTGATCATTACAACAGCGCATTAAGTGATAACAGTAACAAGGAATTACAAATGTATTTCAGAAATAAATACAATAAGTTGAAACAGCTGTTCAACTCACTTCTCTCACATTCTTAGTAATGAGCTTTTAAAAATAAAGACTTCCTAACTCATATGTTAAAATTATAAGTTGACCTGATAACCCAGATGAAAAATGGAGCATCTAAAGATGGGCAGGCTTCATAATCAGCAACGTTAAATCACAGAAATCTAAGCAGTTGTTTAGATTTACTGTTTATTTATGAATAGCCTGTTCTTCAAATAAGCGGATTTTTTTCCCCATCTCTGTCCAAACTGAAGCTGTTGGAACAACCTTTACTTAGGTCCTTGTATAGATGCATCATCATGCAGTCTTCAAGGAATAGGATGATAAAGTATTTTTCCACAGATTCCCTCTACACAGTGCTCAGAGAACAGTATTTGTCCTGTGAAGCTTTCCACATCAATAATTTGTTTTTTCACGCTATAACTGACTTACCTCTCAGTACTCAAACTTTATTTCTGAAGACAGAAGTAGTAACTTCTTCATAAGTTTTCTATTGCTTTTGTTATTATAGTTTTTAAATGCCACAGTAAACATTGCTGTAACTAATTTACCTTCATAAAATGCAGGCAAGGTGTGAGTTGATATTTGTGCTGCTCAGCAGATTGGAACGTAAAGTTTGGAGGTAGAATACATCCTTTTGCTGTCAGACACACATACCTGGGATTCTTGAGAATAAGTTTTAAGCACCCACCTTTCTTGCATGAATTAAAAGGCTGAGGTCTTGGGTTTTGTTTGTTCGCTTGTTTGTTTGCTTGTTTGTTTGCTTAACCTTTTTCATAGAAAAAAGAATGGGCAACTCAGCTGGTGATTCACAGAAATCTATTTTAGCGACTTTTCACTGGCCCCTATGAACCTAGAATTTTCTCCTGAGTTTAGGCCTCTGAGATAGTAGGGATACTGAGAATACCTGTTCTCCCTTCTTTTCCTTTTTCTGTCATTATCAGGAATAATTTTTACAGTATTTAACAGTGCCTTAAAGAGAAACCTCATCAATTCAGCTGCATTGATTCTGAATAACACCTCCACAAATCAGAAACTGGGATGCAAAGTTTAAAAAAATATTAATAGGAAAAATGCCCCAGCAAAGCAAACCAAAATCAAAACTCCAAACCCTAAATACCGCAGCACTTATTGAAAGCTTGACTTCAAAGACTCACTTGCTATTATAAAATGTATAATTGGGAATGAAGACTTAATTCCTTGGACTGTGTTGTGTATGAAACCAGAACGGGACAAAGCAGAAAAAGCGTGACTTTCCCTATGGAGAATATTTTATTTTATTTTCTACATCTGACTCTTCTGGAGAGGGAAATTGAACAGACTATTGGTTCATGTCCTGTAACAGAGATAATGTACAAAACACGTCTCCTTCGGAGTTTCTGTGGATCCATCCATCCCTGTTAACATAGCCTTTAATGCCTATTTTAGTCTAGGTAACATTTCTGGGCAAGCTGTCTGAACTTAAGACCAATTAAAAGAAGATTATTCCTAATACATATTCCCAGATAGACTCTATGGATAACTCTTAGACAATTAAAATTAATCAGGATGAATTTCAATCACAGGAGAGAAGATTCATAGTTTTCTGAAGAAATAAAATTAATCTGCTTAGAAATCAAAGAAATTTCATCCATGAAAAGAATCAAGGGCTTTCTCCCACAAAGCTGTTCCAGGATCAATGGCATAGACTATTAAGGGAGAATACACTAGACAGATCTTGACTTTATAATCTGAATTAAACAGCCACCAGTGAAAGAAAACTACTTTCATTACAACAAACTGCTGTTAAGGGCAAAGACTTACACCTTCTCCATGTCTACTGCTTACATATCTAACTCCTACTCCAACACAATTTCTCATTCAAACCCAGTTCTTTTGCCCAGTCAGACATTTTCCACAAGTTTCTGTCTTTACCATCCCATCCTAATCTCTTTCTTTAGACACAGTCAATCTTCTACTTCTACATCCAATATTTCAAGCTTTCTGGACCAAATTTCTCTCCTGCACTTCTACCATCAGCTCTCTTATCTCCGCTTACTCTATCCCAGCAAATCTTCACAGTATGTCTTCTCAATTAGAGCCACAGAGATACACTTTCTTTAGAAAAGAAAATAAGAAGAGGAAAAATAAAGGCAAAAATAAATCAGAGGAAAGTCCCTAAGGACACAGATAAACAAAATCTTGTTTCCAATGCCCATATCTGCACAACTGAGGAGAAAAGAGATAAGAGATGCTTACCTTTAATAACAGGTTTTTCACATATTCAGTCACTCTGTGTGGAGGGCAAAGGTACAGTCTGATCACCACCAGTAGTTTCTGAAATTAAGCCTGTCTGATGGGGAGAAGATCTTCAAAGACTCAAGGTAAGCTTTGTTAACCCTGTGCTTTGAGCACAGTGTGATTCTGTTAAGATTATGGCTTACCCATATATGTATGGAAACTGTCAGATACAAAAGTGCAAATGGATATTCATTCCAAATTTCCAGATTCTGCTCCATAGTCAAAAGTAACTACTAAAGGAAAAGGACACAGGATTTTTATTGTTTTGAATTGCTAATTCCAGTGACTGTTGTTGCCCTTCGACAGGTTAAAAAAAAAAAAAGTAATCTTCTAACAGATGTGCAGAATATTTTACTATGGTTTAAACTATGTGGTACTTCAGGATAGGTTTTGGGAGAAATTAGTTCACTAATCTAGACCATCCAGGAGCCAAAGGTCATTATCATCTATTAGTAGTTATGTCAACCTATCTTAAATACTTGTTAATTTTATGTATAAAACAAAAACCTTGGATACACCACAAAATGATGTTGTCCCACAGCAAATGGGGATGTATTTGCACAAAAAAAAAATTGAATAATACAATAATAGCCTTTAGAGGGAACATAAAATTTGTAGTAGAATGAAGAATTAATTGGTTGTATTTACATACTTTCTGGCCAAATTCTTATTGTTTTGCAAAGAAGTATAAGAAAGAAATATTGAAATGCAACATTGCTCTGTAAAGCATGAAGTGTTTCTAAATACTGAGGCAATGAAACAACCAACAATACCGATAATTTATTACATGAACCTATACAGATAAACCAGGACAATGTCTGTAGTCCAGGACAGCAGATAACTGTGTCACTGATACACGTATTTTTGTAGTGGATCCTGAAAACAGAACAGACAGTATAATTAAATGGAAAAAGCTCTCTTCCAATTTCACTAGAGACAATGAGAACTTTATTGTTGACTGTTGTGGCCAGGCTGGAGCTCAGAGTAAGTCTCAGAATCTCCAGAACTTACTAACTTTGAAGCATCTTTGCTAATGACTGGGTCAATGATGCAGATTGTCTTATTGCCATTCCCTGATTAGCTGAGCAAACAAACTCTGTTAGCAGATGTATGGAGAATGCAAAAGTACTCACTGAAAGTCCCAATTTGAAATCAGTCAGGCATATTCTGTTATTTGCTCGGTGTTTATTGAAAGTGAATGTAAAAAGCAAGCAAATAAAACCAGAAAGAATTTATTCTTGGTGACGTGTGATAGTATAAAATGCATAGTCATGCTCCTGAGAACCAGTGATACAAAATTCCACTCTATAGTCAACTAAGAATCCATCAGCTGGAAAGAAGGAGGAAGAGAAAGACCTGCTCAACCTAGTGAATCACAGGGGATGACTGTGAGTCACCACAGTATTGCAGTCATTAAAAAGGCAAATGATATCCAAAGATGCTTCTGATGAGACATTTCAAGTAACGAGGGAATATTATTTCCATTCTATAGGGTACTGATGAGACTTCATATGAAATATCTCAAGCTGTGTACAATTCTAGCCATACATGTCCATGAAAGATTAAAAGAAGCTGTAAGAAGGGCTAAAGGGCTGATCTATAGATGGAGAGCCTGTCTTATAGGGACTGACAAAAATAATTTGGCTAATTTAATCTAGCCAAGTTATAGCTAGTATAGGACACAACAACATTACATAGAAGTGCTAGTGACTACTTAAAGTGAAGTGAAATGAAATCTTAATGGCAAAGTGAGAAAGTCAGTGTTGCAGAAACGTGAATGCACATAGGTCAGAAATCTGAATTTAAAATATCCTGTCATTTGAGTAGCAAGGCTCTTGGAGACTGTTCATTTTCATAAGGGTTACAGAAGACCTAACCACTTCTAAAGTGGATCATGGCAAGTTTTAGAAAGTAACTATGAAATGATGTGTCTATGACAAGCTTGTTTAAGACTTGTTGGGTTATCGTGCTTTTCCCAATAATTCACTTAAAAAAACATGTCAGTATATTTTCAGAATTATACTTCATTTCTTCTCTTGTCTAGATATTTAGACTTCCATGGTATATCCTTATTATATATTTGGAGCATTCAATAAGATTTTCTCAGTTCCAGCAGAACAGTTGTAGGAGGTTGCTGATGTCCCCCACACCTTTAATGTGAGAAATACCAGTAATTTGTTTCCAGATTAAAATTTCAGTTGAAAGAGGTTCAGCAGTTTCTTCTACTGAAGGAGCCATTGATAATTCTGTCTTATAGCAAGCAGAACAGCATTAAGGAACAGCAAAGTTAAATGAATTTCAAGACACAGACATATAAACATCTGTATTTCTAATGGCCATAATAAATCTTAACTCTTGGGAAAAAAAAAAAAGTAGCACATTTTGGCTAGCTTGATAATTGGATCAATTTTTCACTTATGGGTTGTCAATTGCTTGACATTTTAGTGAATGAACAATAGATCTCAAAAGTATTTTAATTAGCACAGTAGGGCTCAAATCTAACCCTAGTCTTCTAACTGCAGTGCTAAACCATGTTGGAATATCTATTTACTAGACAGAAGTTAATCAAAAGCATGGATGCATACTACACACATGGCATTAAACTGAAAGCTGAAAGGGTATGCCATCTGCAGAAAAATAGAACTAAAGTGGCAATTAAGGATCTTTATAGGCTTATGAACTCCTTTCTCTCCCTATACAACTTTAGCTGGTTCTTGTAATCAAAACACAGACAAAAGGAGATGTCCTATTTTTACATTTTATTTTGGATGGATTTTTAAAAGAAATGAGCTTCTGAACAAAATTCAGGATGAAATAGTGTACAGTTTAAGGTTACATTTTCTCTCAGCCATTTATTTGATTCTGAAATTATGCTGTTACTATTTGTAGAGTTCTGCTAAACCAGAGTGGTTAAATGACCCTTGTTCTGAAAACAAAGGACCAAACCTCTGAAATTACAGAAGTTTAGACTGTAGACTTACAGTGGTTTTACTGGCACAGCCAATGTAGGTTGCAACACAGGTAGAGAACAACAATCCATTATAATGAGAGGGGCAACTTCTATAAGCCAGGTTTGACACCAGAAGAACTACAACCTTGAAATGACCTCTAAGGTCAAGAAAATCTGAACCTGGTTTCCTCAAGAAGCAAAGGCTTGGTTTGTTTGGTTGCTTTTGTCTCTTTGTCTGTAACACTCCTGTCATTGGCTATTTTTGTACATGTTGATCACTCCCAGTCAAAAGGTCGGCATCTCAAAAGATCTGATCACACAAAATGTATGACTTCAGGGAGCTAGAAGAGTTTAGACAAATACCTATATGTCCAAAATTTATAATTTAAGGTATCTTTATTTAACCAGGAATATTCAAGCTCATGGCAGAACGTGTCACAAAGAGCAGGAATCCAGAAGGACCTCATCATTATGGAGATCATTAGGTCAACTCATCTGCTCATAAAATCATAGCCTCATTGCTCATTAAAATATTATTTCTTGTTTTTATAGGCAGAAGGAGTAGTCCTGCTGCTAATCCTCAATTCCTTGTCGACAAGCTTCATTAACACTCTACAGTGTGAAGTGGCAATAATGAGAATTAGGTGTGGTCCAAAGGTAAACTGGAAAGATACAGATCAAAAGCAGCCTCTAAGAAGCTAAGACTGAGGGTATCGGAATCAGTTTAATCCATCCTAATGGATTTGTTAGTCACTTTGAATTACCTGAAAGGTAAACAAACTCACCCTGGTCTAATGTGACAGGCAGTTGATCACTAGGAGGCAAATAGTTTTGAACTTCACTGTCAAGAGGGCTGGGAGTCATTCTCATGTTCTCATCAGTTGAAAAACAAACTAGATTATTGATTAAATCCTGAATTTTGTCTCTCACATAACATACAGTGAAAGCATCTATAAGGAAAAGAAAAGCTATATGAAGAGGAAATTGGTATATGAAGAGGAGAGAGACTTGTTAAATTTTGCTGGGAGTTCAGCTGTTAAAAAACACCAAGGAATCCATACTTGTCTCCACATACTGACAAACCAAGCTTCACTAATTTTTCTGTCTATAAACCGGTGTTTAATTGTCAATGGTCTGAGTTTGAAGCTGGAATAGCCTTCTACAGGAAACCTGTGTAAGAAGGTAATTTCTAGAAAAAATTGTTCAAAGCATCAGTGAACAGCATCACAGGTGGATCTGAAGCGGCCAAGAAGGCCAACGGCATCCTGGCCTGCATCAGGAATAGTGTGGCAACCAGGACTAGAGAAGTGATTGTTTCACTGTACCCGGCACTGGTGAGGTCACACCTTGAATACTGTGTTCATTTTTGGGCACTGTAGTATAAGAAATGCATTGAGGTGCTGGAGTGTGTCCAGAAAAGGTCAATGAAACTGGTGAAAGGTCTTGGGAATAAGTCTTAGGAGGAGCAGCTGAGGGAGCTGGGGTTGTTTAGTCTGAAGAAAAGGAAGCTGAGGGGAGACATTATTGCTCTCTACAACTACCTGAAAGGAGGTTATAGAGAGGTGGCTGTTGATCTCTTCTCACAAGTCACAACCAATTGGACAAGGGGAATTGGCATCAAGTTATGCCAGGGGAAATTTAGATTGCACATTAGGAAAAACTTCTATACCGAAAGTGTTGCCAAAGACTAGAACAGGCTGCCCAAGGAGGTGGATGAATCCCTGAATCAGCTTACATCCCTGGATGTATTTATAAGCTGTCTAAATATGGTGCTTTGGTGCTTAAGGATACAGTGTAGCAGTGGCCCTGGTAGAGTTACATAAGGGTTGGACTTGATGATCTTAAAGGTCTTTTCTAACCATAGAGATTCTATGATTCTGGAGTGGGAAGGAGACAGGAGATGGCTAGGAGAAAGTTCACAACAGTTTCTAGTGTTGTGTTGCTTGAAGTAACATGAAAGTCTATTCTGTTAACTAGCTGATACTGGCTGAAAGGATTGGAAAGGCATTGCTGTGACCACATCTCTTACATTCCCTTGCACTGAATTTTTATTTACTTCACCTAAAGACTTGGGTCTTCTGATACTAAAATATGCAATCTGATATATCACACAACTAAAATAAAAATCTAAGACAGACTTGTTATCCTGGTTTGAGTGAGAACAGAACTAATTTTGTTCAGTGATTTTACTTTTCAGCTCAGTTCTTCTAACTAACTGCACT
>WTSP01001175.1:26236-40593 GCA_025331215.1 Actenoides lindsayi | reverse complement strand
TCCTGAAGCGAAAGCCGCTGGCCTGTGGTAGGACATATGATGCCCCCAGTGCAGGCCTGGGCTTCGAGTAAGCGCTGCCCGGTGATGCTATCCACGATGCCCCGCTGTATGGCTTCCGAAATGGAGATTTTCTCCAGGTTTTCTGTGTCAAATATGGCAGCGATAGGACTGCACTCTTCCGGGGTGTCTGAGAAAGAGCCGCTCCTGATCAGTGAAGAACTACTCCTGACGCTGAGCACCGTGGGTGACCGAGTGACCGACTCGTGCCGGAAGACCTCATCGGTGCCATTGCGGCAGGAGATCATGTCTGCAAACTGTGTCAGGCTTAAACTGCCAGAGCGGTACTGGTCAAAAAACTTCCTCTCCACCAGACCTTTATCGATAGCATCTTGGATGTCGTACTGGCTGCCGGTTTTCCTGTCAACAAGGACCACTCTACTGCTACCGTCTGACCCTGTAATCGTTATCTCCTCCCACTCGCACTCCTGTTCAGCTAGCTCTGTATAGGTGTCAAAATCGATGAGGCCTTTGCTGTACGCCTCCTGCACGGACATCTCCCTGTTGGTTTCTGGATCTACAATGACCACCCGGCGCTTCCTAAGGGTGTTCTTCTGCGAGGTGTGCACCACCTTCTTCTTCTCTCTCAGGGGTAGAAGGCAGAGCCCTGTGGCGTCATCCTTTATGCATCTTTCTTTCAGCTGCAAGTAGGTCAAGTTCTCCTCTGTGTTGGGATCAAAGAACCCTTTGGTGTCATCACTCGGATCACTAAGGATCTGGTTGAGCTCCTCATTGAAGTAGCCACGCTTGTAGGCCGTCTCTACCGGCAAGCGGTAGCTCTCTTTGGGGTCAATGATTCCTCCAGTGGCAATCTGGGCCTCCAGCAAACGAATGCCGTGGCCTCTCTCTATGAGCTCCTTGTTCATTGCTTGAAACAGAGAAATGATGTTTCCGGTTTCTGGGTCTTTGTACCCGGTGACAGCTCTTTCAGCAGAGAGGAGCTTCTCTTTAAATTCAATTCCAACAAGGCCCCTTTTATAAGCTTCCTCAACGGGCAGCCTCACATTGCTGACAGGATCCACTATGAACCCCGTGGCCGCCTGAGCTTCTAAGAGTTCAAGGGCTGTCCCCGGCCTAACCAAACCTATTTTCATAGCCTGGTAAATGCCAAGTTTCTCTTTAGTAGCCTCGTTGTAGATCCCTGCGATACAGCTGGAGCCCTGCAGGAAATCAATAATTCTCTCACTCACTTCTTCCACCGTAATTGCACCTCTTTCCAAGTCATTCCTTGTGGATTCCTTAATAATTCCGGCCTCGAGCAGCGCATCTGCTGAGACGGGCTGCCTGATCCCTTGGAATGACATACTCCTCTTCTGCACTGGGAGGAGGAGCAGACCAGTGTGTGGTTCGATCCTGCATTTCTCCTTCAGCTGCATGTACGTGACGGCCTTTTTGGTGGTGGGATCGATGAAGTTCTTGGTAGCGCCTTGGCAGTTGTTTAGGATCCTGTACAGGTCTTTGTCAATCAAGCCACGAGACAAAGCTATATCTTTGGGGAGGAAAACACTGTTGACGGGATCAACAATCCCTCCTACAGCCAGCTGGGCTTCAAGCAGACGAATCCCAGTTTCTCTGTCAACCAAGTTTTTCTTGATGGCTTCCGATACCGGCACAGTTTTGCCCGAGAAAGGATCTTTAAACCCTGTAATCGCCTTTTCCGCTGTATAGATTTGTTCCCTGTCATCGAAGTCGATCAGATCTCTGGCAATAGCACTGTCCACGGTTAACATCTCGTTTCGGTGGGGGTCTATCACACCTCCTGTTGCTGCCTGGGCTTCTAAGAGCAGGACCGCGTTCTCTGCTGTAAGGAGCTGGTTGCGTTTGGCCTCAACGAAAGAGTACTTCTGCCGGGGAGAAAGAGACACCCCTGCGATAGCACCTGCCCCTTTCAGGTAGGGTTCGATGTCAGCCGCGACTTCTTCCACTGACCTCTGTCCCTTCAGCAGCTTATCCAGCGTGAGCTTGTCAATCAGCTGACACTCATAGAGCTGCATGGCTGTAATCTTCTTCCGCAGCCCACTGAACAGCAGCTTGGAGGCATCAATACAAAAGTCTTCCTCGGTCTGCGTGGATCTGTGGGCTCCATATGGGCGCTGCTTGAGTTTCTCAATCTCTCTTTGCAGCCTGAGACGCTCGGACTCCAACTCAGACTGGTTTTTAACAGCGGTCTCCTCCAGTCTGCACCGGTATCTCTCCTCGATCCGCTTGATCTCCATCTGCAGCCTTTCGATCTCACTCCTCAGGGTGTTCTTCTCTCTCTCGCTCTTCTCTCTCTCACACTGGATCTTCCTTATGGATTCCTCTGTCCGGGAGTGCTGGCTCTTCCACTGATTGAGGTCATTCAGGATTTGCTGCTTCTCACTTTCCAGGCGCTGCTTCAAACGAGACTCGGATTCCAGGGTAACTTTCAAACGGTTCAGCTCCTCTTCCAACCTCTGCAGCCTGGCTTTGTCTTGCTCCAAAGCACTCATTTTTATCAGCAAGGTTTCCCTTTCTTGCATAATGTGACTATACTGATTTTTGGATTCTTGAATCCTATTGGATGCCTACAATTTTAAAGAAGAAATAAACCAAGAGAAGATGGTTAGAGTTATGCTCTCCACCTACAACGCTCTCCACCCTGTCATTTAACTCACAGCAAACTGCCACTGGAGAACACTCCAGCTGCAGCAGTGTCTCACCCAGGCCATGGATACACATCAACCAGTGAAGGTACATTGTCACTTCACCACCAGTGTCTCCAGTACTGCTGGAGACTCCATCCTGTTACCCATAGCCTTGATTTTCTACTGACTTAGATAGCTCGTTATAACCTTTCAAACCTTCTCATAATACACCCACACATATGTCAATCATTCAAGGCTCTTTAAGAGTCTGATGCTCAGCAGATGTACACTGGCACAATCCTACTAACCTGGGGGAATTTGTCTCAGATAAGGGCTGGTCAAATGGGGATAAAAAGGAAATATATGACTTTATTTTTGCTGTCCTATTAGTTTCACATGTTACTCCAAACAATTTTACCTGTGTTGCCTTACACTTTAATTCACTGAATGTCTTCATAGATGTACCTACATACACACCTACCCACATGCACATTTGCATGCAGTCCATATTAAATGGAATACAAGTTTATATATCTGTAATAAATGCATATATATATACACACACACACTCACAGGGGGCAGATAAATCTAAAGGTTAATATTTTTTTTAAAAAAATCAGTATTAGGATTTTTAAAATAAAGAAAAACTGAATGAAGGAAAGAACAGCTGAGAATGGGAATTAGGAAAGAAAGATAAAGTGCAAGTATAGGAAAAAGCAAAGAAACATTTTCACTAGTACCTATTTAGGCAGTAACTCTTTGGACAAGAAACCAGGCAGAAGAATGATATATGAAAATATACTTTAACTTCTTTAAGCTGTCACATCAAGGTTAAGAAATAAGGGCCAAGGGTAAAATTTACAGTTGCCCTTAAAGACTTGGGAATGTAAATCCCCAAAACAGTCGATGAAATGTTGGCTTTACCTTAGGTAAGGTGGACAACATGGTCTTTAATCCTCACTTGTAGTCAACACCTTACCCAGCTAAGCAGAGTGTTGCCAGCTTGTCAGTTCTGGGGTTTTTAGCTTGTTTAGGCTGTGACAGCACTCGGGTCAGACTCAAAGGGCAGATCTTTAACCCATCCTGGCTGAAACAGCCTAGGAAAGCACTGAGCCAAAGCACAGTGGGACTCCACAGACTCTCATGCTCCCCGGGATGGTTTGGTGGAGACTGGCCCAGGGTTTCTCCTGGAGCAAGGGCTGAGGACAAGGCTCGGCTAGACAAGAAGACTACTTATGGCTCCCCAGCACAGCTCCCAGGGAGTAAAGAGGCTAAGAAAGTGGACAAGTCCTGCCTTTTGTAGAAAAACAAACAAGGGGAAGGGCCATAAAAGGGCTATTAGTCACAAGTACAGTGAACTTAAACAGTGTGAATTAAGTTGATTCGACTGGACACTGCAATTAATTATGTATCTGAGACAGAGTAAAGCTGGGATCAAAATATGTGTGAATACCTCTAGAGCTTGCTTTTGGAATTTTTCAATTTCCTGTCTCAATTTTTCCCTTTCTTTCTGTAAATCATTAATCAACCCCTGAAGTTCCAGGGTTTGCTTGCTGCTCGTCTGAAGCTGATTCTTTAGTTCAGCAATGGCAGTGTTTTTCTCATCGACTTCGCTTCTGACCATTCTGAGGTTATCGTACTCCAGTCTAACATTTCGCAGCTCTTCCTCCAGTAACAAGTGTTCCTTGGTTAGGTTCTCGGTGAGAGACTGAAGCCTTTCAATTTCTATTTTGCACTCATTCAAGTTCTTGCTTTTTTCCTCCGAGGTTTTCTGTAAGTGCTCATATCGTAGGTGAGCCTGTTTTAATTGCTCCTGTTCCTGGACCAACTGGCGGCGTAAAGTCTCAACATCAGCGGTGTATTTTCTTATCTCCTCCATGTATCTCTGCTTCTCTCTCACGTGACCATCTAATACTTCTCTTTGGTGTCTAAGGTCATCTTCATTCCTCTTCTTTACAATAGACACTTCCTCAATCTGCTGTGTGAGATTGGTTATTTTAACCGACTGCTCTCTGAGAGACCTCCTCATGCCTTCTATTTCCTCTTCCAGTTTCTTTCTCCTGGAAGTCTCCTCCATCACATTTTTGTTCTGCCTGCAAAGCTCTTCCTCCAGCTTATGTTTCTGGATCTGCAAGTCTTTTACAGTGCTCTGGAACTTTGCACTTTCTTGATCCCTGCCTTTTTTCTCTTGCGAAACTCTTTCATAGTCAATTTTCAGTCTGGCCAGTTCCTGCTCTTGGATCCTCAGCTTGTTAATTGTCTCGGTCGCGCTGGTGTTTGCTTTCTGCAGGTCAAACTGGACTCTCTTTAACTGACTGTTCTCATCCTCTAGTTCTTTTCTCTGACTTGTTTCAACATCCAACAGCTTTCTCAGCCTTTCGATCTCTTTGTTTCTTTCCTTAATGGTCTTAGAAGCGTCATCAAGCGACTGTTTGTACCGCAAGCTTTCATCAGAGTGCCTCTGAATAACTTGTTTCAGCTCAATCTCCAGCTGCTGTTTCTTCTGAGAAAGCTCAGAGCCAGCTGCCTTTTGCTGCTGAGCATTCTCTTCTATTTTCCGTAGGTTATCTGTTGTCTGAGTTATTGTATTCTTCAGCCTCCTAATTTCTTCACACAAATTCCTATTTTCTCTCATGGCATTATCAAGCTGTGTTCTATAATTATTTGTGTCCTCTTCCTTTTGCATGGTGACCTGGTGAATTGTGGTCTTTGTGATATTAATCTCAGTTTCATATTTGTTCTTTAAACTAATAATTTCCTCATCATAACTGTTCCTTACCTTAGCCAATTCATTCTCAAGTTCCCATCGGCTTTTAGCCTCTTCCTGAAGCTGAACCTTCAGCCTTTCCAGCTCCTTAGTTTTATCCTGAATAGTCGAGGCAGCCTCCTCGAGGGCCTGCTTGTATCTTGAGTTGTCCTCACCACGAAGCTGAATGATTTGTTTCAGCTCCAGCTCTAGCTGATGCTTTTGCTGGGACACCTCAGAGCTGCAAGCCTTCTGCTGAAGAGCATCTTCTTCCGCTCTCCTCCGCTGATCTGTGGTCTGCAGAATGGCATCGTTCAGCCTCACAATCTCATCCTTAAGGTCTCTGTTTTCTCTTGTCAGTCTGTCAACCTGGGCTCTGAGGCCTTTTGCATCATCATCTTTCTGTGCAGCTATCTGCTGGATTGTGGTCTTCTTAATATTAATTTCTGTTTCATACTTGTTCTTTAAATTACTCATCTCCTCGCTAAACTGGTTTCTTACCTTAGCCAGCTCATTTTCATACTCCCTCTTCCGTGTGCCTTCGTCCTGAAGAAGAACCCTTAATCTTTCTATCTCGTACTCCTTCTCCTTGATGACCTTCTCAGACTCTAACTTTTGCCAACCAAGGCTGTCTTTCTCGTTTTGCCTTGTTTTCTGCAGCTGGTCATAGTCGCTCTTCTGCTGCTCATATCTGTCCTCCAGCAACTTCCTTTTCCTTTTCTCATCCTCAGTCTCGTAAGTCAGCCTGGTTATTCTGTCATTTAGATCCTTTATTTGGGCATAGCATTTGTCCAGGTTTTGCTTAGCAGAATTGCCATCCATTTCAGCTTGTCTTTTCATCTCCTCCAAACTCATCAGCTTTGCCTTGAGCTGAGAAACGTCCATCTGATACTTCTGCAGATTCTGCTCCAGGAATTTATGTTTGTTGCTTGTCTCTGAATTTGAATCCCTGGCAAGCCTGAGTTCTTCTTCCAGGAGTTCAATTTTGGTGTTTTTCATCTGCAAAATGACAGCAAAAAAACAAACAAACAAACCCAAATAAACACTTGTGACAGCTGTTTCAAAATCATCACATACAATACAATATACATTTGTAACGCTGACAACTTATAGTTTGGTTTTTTTCCCCCTCTGCTTCAATGAGAGCTCAAGATTCTTTTTTTATTTAGTGTCACCAAGACAAATTCTAGAATCCTTATTTATCCAGAGTCAAACCTTATTCAGAAATCAGCTGAAAACAGAAGCAGCCTAATTCCCTTTTCAGAAGGGCCATGGTACGTGATGGGAAGAGGGAGATGCAATACAGATAGCAAAAGCTGATGTACCCTGAGTTATTCAACAGCCTTCTTCAGACTCTCTGTGATTTTTCAACAGGCAATTCCCATTCCATATAAGTGACCTCTTAAATGGGCCTTTCTATTTCCACTGAGTTGTATCAAATCAGATGTTACTCCATTTGAAACGTTTTAGATGCGGCCTGAAATGAGGTGTGGCTGCTTAACCAAGAGGAGCACTGAGATAACTGCACTTTCACTGAGGTCAAGGCTGAGATGGGCAGAGATGGAGATATATGTGCTTTGATGAGCACCTCCTTTTTACCAAGAAGGCTGGTGTTCTCCACCTCCCACATGACCTTGGAGGTAACTGTGACAAAAGATGTATGAAAGTGCTCTCACACCTCCTTCATGGGACAACACTCTGCTCAGGATTTAAGTTTTGTGGACTGTTTTGCACTGTACTTAAGCAGCAAGTCTTTGATCAGTGCTAACCTGTGATAAAACTAGAAAAGAAGAGAGTAAGTGTTGGATTACCTTCAAGTCCTCCATGCTCTTTAACATTTCACTTAAGAATCTGTAATAATCTCCTGATCTTGTGAGAAGCTCTACGTAGCGAGACTGAGCCTCATTGGCCTTGAAAAGAAAGAGATTTGTTAGCAGCTTGGACTGCAGAGTTAGATACGGACATACCTACGCCTCAGATCATTTAAAGGACTCCAATCCACTCATGGTAACAGATCACTTGACAAAGTGAGAAGCAAACTCCCCGCCTCACAAATTCATGTGACTTTCTGAAGACCCCAAATGTATAAATTCTCCCTTCTGACTATTTCCCCCCCCACAGCTGATGGGATATTAAATCCAAGGCCTCATCCCTTGGTTCATCACGCTCTTCCTGTCTGACAGTCTCAAGTAACCTATGTTAAGCTTTTAGTCGTTGCTAATTCCCAGGTTGAAAGTGACTAAACCACTGGGGGATGACTCTTCCTTTCTTACAATATGTATGCAATGGACAGTGAATAGGGACGAGGTAAATTCCTGAGGGCTAATTTACTCCCTAAATGAGCCCAAACATGATGTTCCAGCACAGAGACTATTCTGCACTCGTGCTTATGTGGTTAGCACACGTTAGCAATGACAGCACTGATTATTGGAATACAGCTGGACATGACTCACAAGGGCTCACACGAACAAACGAACGTATTCAAATGATCAATGGGGAGGAAAGAAAGATACCTCTTGGAGAATCAGCACTGCAGGAGACTGAACCACGCTCTTCTTGATAGGAATGTTGAGCAGTGTTTCTAATCCAGAACTGTAGGAAGCAACTTGTAGTTCATAATCCTGTAAAACAACAGGGAAAGGTTAAGACCCATTTAGCAACTGCCAAAAAATTCTCAGTGAATCTGGATTTGCCAAAATGTAAATAAAGTTTTGGGGTTGTTTTTTTGTTTTGGTTTGCTTTTAGCTACGTTTTCCCTTGCTTGTATCTCTGGCCAGGTACAGATGGATCCTCTATCATAAACAGAAACTCATCAGTTCAAGTACCACTCTGGCGACTCAGGGAGGAGAATGACAAATGGAAAAATTAAAAAACATTTTACAAAAAAAGGGAAGATACATGTTTCTGTTAGTTGAGGGCTACCCGAAGACAAAAAAGTGGGAGAAACTGTCTAGGTACTGTTATCAACCACAATGCTGCATCTCTTTCATATCGCATATGCCACGTCACATATAAAGCAAGATCTTTGTCACAGAAGGGAAGACTGAGCTGGAGAAAGCATGGATATGAAGGTGAGTGAAAACCCCAAAGGCCACAAAACCATTCCCTGTGTATCTTCTTGGTTTTCATGGCTACTGCCCACCATTCCCCCTGCTAGTTGGCATTTGTCTTGCCTCCTAGACCAGATCCTAAGCAGACCTGATTCCTAAGCTACCAATCTGTTCTCTACTCCCTTATTTTTTTAACACATGAACTGGGAAATTTGGTCTGGCTAGATGGGGGTTTTGATGCTCCCAAAAAGCTGCTCTCACTGGTATCTCCGGCATCGTCCTGTAATCTTTTGGTGGCAAGGACAAAAACTGCTTTCATTATATTTTGTACATACAAGTGTTTCACCTCAGCTGAGTGTATGCACACCAGGGAGCCAACATGTCACCTGCCAGCAGAGCAGAGACAATGGGATGCGCCTGACCATGAAAAACCACACCTTATAAAAATGCTGAAATCCAAGTACCTTAATTGCAGCCGAGCACTGATCTGCATGCTTGAGAAGCTCCTCAACTTTGTCTCGCTTCCCACAGATTTCGCTGTGCAGGTTCTGTCAAGAAAAGAAGTGAGCTGTGAAGCACTCCCTCAAGATTTACCAGTATTTCCTCCTGTACACGCTGCCTCCACCAGTATGAGACCACTGCAACCCCAGGAGCCGAGGCCTGAAATGACCTGAGCTGTAACAATGGCAAACTCTCTGTGTGTGAGAAGGTTGTTCTCAGAAAGAACACCCAGCAAGTGAGCAACCCCCAGAGGTGGGGAGGGAGGGCTCCTTTAGCTTCAATGTATTTCCTTGCTTTTGATTTGTGTTATAATTTGTCCCGGTAGTTGCACCATCATACAATCCCTTAAACTAATTCAAACCCGATGTAGAAAAGTGTCAGTGATCGTGCAGGAGCCTGAAACAGTCTTGTCCATAATCTGTGGCAGTGCTGACAGAAAGTAATGAGGGTTATATTTCCTCTCTCCTGCCTTCCACACATGTGGTGTTTTTTGGTAGCTTGCATACTTTGTAATTCAAAACAGCCCACTGTACTGCAGACTGCAATGATATTGATATTTTCTGAATAGCAAAGCAAACTGAAACACAGATAATTCAAGACAACTGATTCTGGCACTGCGTACCTTCTGATCATGTAGGTATCTCATGATGGTGTTGCAATCACACAGCTTTGTGGACTCGATAGAATCCTGCCTGCGCTTGGCATCGCAGATCCATTTGCACAGAGCCTGGTAGAGGTCTCGGTAAGTTTTCAGCTGTTTGATCTGCCTTTCTAAATCCCATGACCTAGAAAAAAAAAACAGGTAAAACTGTCAAAAGGGAAAAGTTTTTCTCTCTCTTTAAATATTTTTCAGAAATAAGACACAGTAATAAAATAGGTACAACTACAGGAAGCTCTAAAAGGAGATTCTGAACAAAAAAAAACCCAACCAAGTAAATGAGAATTGTCCTGGTTATTCACCACCCAACACAGGGCTTTAGTGCCTCACTTTTGAGTAACTCTGCAATACACAGAGGTTGGCACTTTCTGTCAACTCATCAAGGGGTGGATAAGTGAGAAGAATGAAGTGAGAAGCATCAAGCGATAAGAATCAAGCTCACTGACTTCAAAATTCTTGTTCTCAATTTTTGCCAGAATAACCAGCAACCAGTCAATTTTTATTAACAGGACTAGATTTTGGCCCGGAGTGAAAACAAAAGAAACCAAAACACACCCCAAAAAGTTCCACAAACAGGCAGAATGTGCCTTCAAGTTCCATAAAGCATTAGAAAAAAAAGTTTGGATTTTTTTTTAATTAATCCTTAGTGTTAGGTTTTTAACCCTCAGGTACAGGGTGTTCAGGAACAAGCACAGTTGCTTTGAGGGGGAAAATGCTGACTGGAAATAATTAATCCAAGAACATTAGCAAGAATTAAAGATAAAAATATGTAATTAGAACAACTCCTTAGCACCTAGATTATACATTTACATGAATAACTACATTTTCCTGCTTGGTTTTACACAATCCCTTTTAAAGTATGTTCAGCCTATTCACAGTTGCTCTGGTCTTCTTGCCCTAAAGTCATGATTTGTCCTCTGGAAGTGATGATTAGTGCACATCTGTTTTTAGACTCACTGTTAAGATGATCTTAGTAGCAATAAGGAAGAAGGCATTTGGAAGTAGGAGCAAACCTGTTATCTATCTGCTTATCAGCTCTCTGCCAGCGGTCCATGAGCTGGGTGACTTTGTCACAGAACTTCCCAATGTCCATGTCATACAGGGTATATGACTGGCAAGACTGTGAGTGAATCTGAAGTGTTTTCTGCAGCTCATTTTCCAGGGCATTCAGTAGCGACTTCTTCATGTTTAGGTCTGCTTTCATTTTCTGGAGAAAGAACAAAACACTGTCATCCGTTTTATTCTTGGGAGGCTACTCAAATTTAACCATCCACATCATGCACAATGTGTTGGGGTCTAAAGATTTTGTTTCTAATTCAGTAAGGTACAGACACTGATGTCAGCTGGACACATTTCAAGCGAAACATCTACTCTGGTAAAAAGAGTTTGACTTGAGAATCTGTTTAAAGTTAGACTCAAATCATTTGCTAAACCAAAGCCCTCCGCTATCATAATCTGTAGCTAACATTTCAGTTTCTCAGAACTATGGAGAACAGTCAACAAAAAAAGATAAAAAAGGGAAGAGCCTGCCTTGCTTGTTCCTAGAAAGAACTGACTAGAAAATTTTATCAAAGTATAAAAGATTCCTGCACTTGCAAGAACTATGGAATCAAGCCTATGACAGGATCAGCATTTCCATCTCCTGTGGCTTCAGAAGGGTTTCACCCAGCTCAACAGACCAGTGCTGGCAGCTACAATTTTTTGCTTTCCTGTGTCCTTGGGTTTTGGCCTCTCACCTTCAGACAAGCCCGATAAGCCTCCACTTTATCAAGATCCAAAGGAACAGTTTCCTCTTCAGACAGTCTGACTTCAAAAACTCTGATTACATCTTCTGTTTGTAGAATAATCTGGAGCAGACACCTCAGTGCATTCAAGCTATAATAAATAATACAAGACAAGCCCATCATGGACTGGGGCAGAAAAGGTGATATTTCTAATTAATTGCAGATCATTAGTTAAAGAGAACAGACAACACAGAAGAAATTTCAGTGAAAAATCACAATTCTCACTTTTTTTTTTTTTTTTAAAGTCTTCCAGAAAAGAGAAGAAATCCAGGTAAGTGTCTGTTTCTACCTCATTTGTAGGAAAGAACGTGTAATTTTACACTACTAGCAATAAAAGGCAAGGTTCTGGACTAAGAATTACGAAAGAAAGTAAATGATTTCTTGCTGTAACCTCAATTTTCTTACCTGTCTAAGTAGCCAGCAGAAACACCATTAATATTTTCCAGTTTTTGAAACAGGGCATTTATCTCTGACTGCAAGTACACATACTTTTCACAGCCTCTGAAGTTGGGCAGCAAGTCCTTATGCTTATTGAGGGTTTCAGCCATTATCTGCGAGTCATTCTGCACACCCTAAGGAAAGAGAATGCCCAATTTACACATTTTTGGTGGCTGAAGGATCATTCTACAGCACATACACAACTGGTTTCCCTATCCAGAGTCTGCTGTTCACCAACCAGCTTGACTGAGGACTGAAGCAGTGCCTAAGCTTGCTTTCTTCAAGGTAACACTGGGTGGTTTCTTTTCTGCACAGTCCACAACAGGTAATACCTCTTTCTGAGCATCTCATTCACTCCAAAACTCAGCTCTGTTGAAAGCCAAGGGCTTTACTGAGCTCAGTAGACGTGCCAAGGCCCTCCTGCTCTTCAGACCTTTGCCACCTCATTGCCTCAGGGGAATTTCTCACAAGCTGAACCTGTTCTCTTTATTTACTCATCTTCTCTCTCCAGTCTCCTTCAAATCTTAAGAACTGGGACAGGGAGAGTCTGTAAGCCTCTTGTATCCACTCTGCATCCCACAGACAGCACTTCAGAAGTAGGTGGACAAGTGGGAGGCTTAACACAAGCTCATGCCCACTTGACATCTGGCTTTCTGTATTCTGTGCCTGACAGAATTTGACTTGTAGAATCCAGGAATCAACTTTTTCTACTTAGGAACTAAACTCCAATCCAAATCATCATGGTTAGCATCCCATTGAGGATTTTCTGGACAGGATGTGTAGACACACTTTCCCAGCTGATCAGAAACACATCTGCAGTATGGTCTGCAGGGCAGAGTCGTACCGAGCTTGAGATGCTCAAAGAAAAATATCCACAGTTACCTCTAAATCCTTTATTCTGACTGAAAAGTCATGCACAGCTCCTTGATCCACTGTAAGTGGAGCTCTTTGAACCATCCGAATCTCAGAAGCTTCAATCTGACGCCGAAGTTTCTGCAGCTCCATCAGCAGCCAGGCCTCCTGCTTCTCATGCTCTCGGTTTCTCTCATTAACGATAATGGTGTTTGAGGAACCCACAGGACAGCTCTCAGTTGGGACCACTGTAAAGTGAAAGGAGCGAACGTCAGCTGCCAGAGAACTCAGCACCTACATACAGAAAGCCAACATAATGCCCAAGTGACCTGAGCACAGAGCTGATCTGCAGAAGCGAATGAATTCTCTCCTCCACAAAAAGGCTAACTTGCTTCCTCAAATGCAGCAGGGAGATTTTGCTTCCTAATAATTGAAAATGTATCAAATGGACTAAATTCTTCTCACTTTCCCCATGAACTTTGGAGGGCCATCCCCTGATTCGCACCAAAGGAAGAAAGAACAAAACATACTCTTCCCTGTAATTTCATTATACTGGGAGACAGCAGCACAATCCTTGAACATGTTTCCATTCATATGTTTATGAGAACACTTTCACATTAAAAGAAAGCACTACCCCCACCCCCCTGAACAAAGAAACCCAAGCAGTCTGATCTCTACAAAAACCAGGAGGAAGACAAACCTGTTTGTGGCTGCCGGGGTTGATTGGGCAGCTGTATAATCAAGGTTTGGTAGTGCTTCTGAGCATCAGTGAACTGAGTCTGGATCTTCCGTTTGTCTTCGTCACCAAACATCTCCGAGCCTTGGCTGTTCCTGAGGAATTCTTGATAATGGATCTCCAGGTCAGTTATTATTTTTTGGTAGTCTTCCTTACGCATTGTTTTCAGCTGAAATGAGGAAGAAGAGAATTTTTTAAAAGAGAAGCAATCGAGGAAGGTTTAGTTAGGCACCAAGGAACAAACTAATCCACCTATATAAGGAACCCCAAAGTAATTGCATTTTAGAATAGAACCTGCCTGAGCTGCCTCTAAAAGCATGGTGCTAGAAGTGCCCTTTGAGCTAATCTATTCTTGTTACAATAATTTCATAACTTAAGAATACCTGGAAATTCTACCTCTCTCTCTGTCTATCCATGCCCTTATGGAGTGGGAACAAGTACAGCAGGTATGGAATGAATCCCCTTAGCTCATCTTCCTCTTTAATCCGTATCACGTTTGAATAGGGAAAAAAAAAATTCTTCTCCTTTAACAAAACACCTTAGAACCATAGACTGGTTTGGGTGGGAAGGGATCTTGAAAGGCCATCCAGTGCAACCCCCCTGCAAGGAGCAGGGCCATCCCCAGCCAGAGCAGGGTGCTCAGAGCCCCGGCCAACCTCCCCTGCAATGGTGCCAGGGATAGGGCAGCCACCACCTCTCTGGGCAGACTGGGACAGGCTCTCACCACCCTCAGCTGCAAAAATGTCTTCCATCTCTCCAGTCTGAATCTCCCTCTTTTAGTTTAAACCATCACCCCTTGTCCTGTCCCAACAGGCCCTACTCAAAAGTCTGTCCCCATCTTTCTGACAGGTGCCTTCAAGTCCTGAAAGGCCCCCAGAAGGTCTCCCTGGAGCCTTCTCCTCTGCAGGCTGAACCCCCCCAGCTCTCCC
>WTSP01001175.1:11488-26136 GCA_025331215.1 Actenoides lindsayi | reverse complement strand
GTGGGCGCTGCAGGCCACGCGCGGCACCGGGGACACGGAGGGGCCGTGGAGGGACACGGGGGGCAGCGGGGGGACACGGGGGGCACCGCGGGCACGGGGGACGCGGAGCGTGCGAGGCCGGCAGCAGCGTGCCCCGGGCACTGGGGCAGGCTGCGCACGGGACCCGGCATCCCGGGCGGTTTGCGCCGTGACAGCTCCGTATTTTCCAGCCGCTGTGCCCCTCTCCCCGGCACTCTGGGCTCTGCCCCTCGGTTCTGCCTGCAGCCGGGATTAATTAGCAGGCCATTCCTTCCCGGGAGCTGCAGGCTCTGCCGAGCCCTCGCTTGGGCAGCTGCCAGCGGTTCATTGTGCCCGCTCTGCAAACCCATCTGCGGCGGGCTGGAAACGCAGAGGAGAGAAAAGCGCCGGCTTGAAACACTCCGAGATTTTGCCCCTGAAAGGAATTGCGCAGTCTTTTCAAGGACATCTTTGGGAGTCACAAATATTAGCATAAATACTACATGCAAATAGAAAAGGAGCCTCTACAGCTCTGCTGCGAGCGTTGTTCTCTCCAGCACAATGCGTGGCACGATCGCTGCTTGGGAACAGCCCTGCATTCAGAGAGCAGTCGAAAAAAACAACTTTTTCTTGTTAAAAATAATTATATCTTGTCAAGTTCAGTGGCATCTGCAAAATATCTGTTAATCTAAATTATATGATACTTAAAGAGCAGAACTGGAATCTGTACTGATGGTATTTTTTTTCTCACAACTTTAGAAGTGGAATTAACATCTTCATGCAGCCTGTGCTCTGCTCGTGAAGGAGCTGTAGGAGCTATAGGGGCCAGCCTGTCCTGGAGGTCAGTACCAGCCCCGTTCCCTGTGTGACATGTGTCCTAACTCAAATCATCGTCTTAACAAAAGTCTTATTTGTGCTGAGCATCCCAGGCCGGAGGGGTCAGTGGTTGTGGCCTTTGCAGTGGGGACAGATCTTCCCCTGCCGGGCTGCCCCCCACAGCCCAGCCCGTGCTGCCAGCTCCGGGGGAATCCCAACAGGTACCACAGGAAAACTCCCAGCCCCACTAGCCCAAAGCGCCTCTTGGCTTGGGGACCTTCCCAAGTTGCTGCGGCTCTGTTTGTCCATCCTTGGTAGGTTTAAATACGAATCTCTTGCTCTTTGCAGACCAGGTGAGCAAGGGCAACGGCAAAATGTTTTCAGCCTCCTCTCTGCTGTGCAGCAAGTGCTGTTCCCTGCCCAGGACTTTTGGGGCGCTGCCTGTGCATCTGCTGGTGAGTGTCTAAATATCAAGGAGGGCTCCAGACATGAGAGGAATCCTTTGGGGAGCCTTGGCTCTCTTCCCTTCTGCTTCTGCTGATTTGGGAGAGCCACTGTACGTGCAAAGTCAGGGTGTCTGGAACATAAAGGCTCTGGCGATAGCAGGAATGGATGAAAGTACCTGGTGCTACATCATGAGTCCTGATGAGCCTGTGCACACATGCCAGGGAAGCAGAAGCTGGGAAGGACCAAAGAGCGGAATGTGGCGACGAGCAGATTAAACAGACAAAGCCGCCCAAGCCGCATGCGGCCGCTGGGACTGCGCTGGGAAGAGCCAGCGCCGCTGCCCCGAGCTGGCTGCAGCTGATTACCAGCCACACAGACCAGGCCGCCTCTGCAACGGCACAATGAGCCCTGGCACGGCCACCGGCCTCTTGGCACCTCTGCTCGCCGGCTCTATCTGCACTCGCACATCTGTGCCGCTGCCGCTGCTGCGTGCCAGCTGGGGGGAGAGCCAGCCCCGCCGTCGAGCAACTTCCGCAGCCGTCGTCCTCCTGGGCTCCCACTATGCACAACATGCTGCTCAGCAGCTGAAGCCAAGACCTGTTCCCGGTCCGAGAGGATGGGAGAGTTTTCAGAGCACGCTGTGCCTGGATGCACCCCATCCTGGTGCGCGGGTTGGGGCTGTGCCATGGTGCCGGCATACGACGGAGTCAGGGAGAGGTGTGGGCAGGGGGAGCGGGGCTTTGGCTCCAGCACACTGCTCATTATCAAAACCTGTGAGACATTTGTTAGCTCGTTAGCACTCTCTCTCTGGACGGCTGCTTGCAGGCTGGCGCTAGGGCACAGGCATGCGGCTGTGGCACTCTGGTGGCATGGGCTGCTCCGAGTGCAGCGGTGCTGGGTACCTGGAGCTGGGGGCACTCATCCACTCCTGATGCTGCTGGTGCAGCCTGGAGATGAGCTGGCTCCTCCTTTGTGGTCACCATCCACCAAGGAGCAGAAAGCAGAGCCAGCTGCTCCCTCCTTAACTGTTGGAGATGTCTGAGGGAAGCGCAGGATTTGGGTCCATCCTTTGAGGATGCTCACCAGAAGCAAGACACACTGCCTAGAGGAGCTTGCACTCACCAGTTTTCTCTAGTCCTTTTTAAGGTCTGCATGAAGTTGTGAGACATGCTACTCTCACAGCCAAGTTGCCAGCACTGCAAAGGGGGACTGAAGCCAAATTCGAGTCATGGTGCAACTCTCCAAGGTAAAGAAGTGTGTGGTCAGAGTCATGAAGTGCCCTTAAATTCCTCACTGATGCTCAGCTGTCACAAAGCAACCTCAATGGGGAGACTGTCCCAGGGAGTGCCATAAGCCTCATGCCAGGGGTGGTCAGGCCTCAGCTGTTCATGGCAGCACCTATGGCCGGGTGACAGCCACACTGTGCATGCAGCCAGCAGGGCAGTTCTGGCCGTGAGGCCTGAGGGACAGCACAGCAGCTCCCTTGGGTGTCAGCACCCCGCACTTCCTCAGCCCTGGTCTACCAAGCACAAACCACAAACCCCAGCACCTGGCAACCCTGCCCACCCCTGGAGAGGGGAGGATACCACCAGCAAGCCCAGTGCCTGCAACTGCTGGGGTGGTTCAGGGTCAGAGAGAAGCACTTAGTGATGAGGGCTCTTTGAACAGCAAAGGGCACCTGGGCGGGATGTGAGATGGGCTTGATGTTGGGCAGCAAAGGGATGGGATGTCCACTGGACAGATGCAGGTCGGGGCTGGGCAGGCACCACCACCACGAAAGTGCCTGAGGACATCAATGTCACCCTCACATAGCTGCCCAAGGTGAGAAGAAGCAAATCCCCAAGGAACAGGCACCGATGTTTCGGCTTTGGTCACGGCCGGGCAGCACCAGCAGCAGCACGGTGCTGGGCCGAGAGCTGCCACGGCTGCGGGACGCGGTGAGTGACAGCAAACACCGGTGCCACGGCGAGAGGCTGAGTGGGCTCTGACAAACACTCACTAGAAAATAATAAAGTGGCAAAATAATTCCGCATCGGACACACTTACCAGAGCATAAAGAGTCTGAAAAGGAGACAACATCTTGTATCATCTATCTTCCTTAAATACCCAAGCTGTGACAAAGTGGAAAGCAAAATTATGATGAATGATCGGACATATTTAGTCTGTACCTGTGCTCTTTAACTAGGCCTGGTGAAATGGGTGCTAATGAAAAGCAGAACACCTACCAAAAAGAGGAGATTTCATTGAAAACAAGTCTTTATTACAAATTGGCACTTCGTTTTCATAAAGTGCATAATGAAGGTGCATATTGTGACATAAATTAAAACAGGCAAGTGATGGGTCAGCACTGCAAAACATTACACAAAGACAAATCACCAGTGAGCCCTCGACAATGGCTGTATCTCATTTACAATTTTTCGAGTACATTTTCAGATTGTGAGGGAACACGGCTAGGTTTTGTTCATAAACGGCATGCCATCATTTATTTTACTGCCTCATTTGAATATGATGAATACTGTAGCCCTTTATTTGTTCACAACAACCAAATAATTGTAGATCCGTGGGTTTCTGGGCAATTAATCACATTTTTTTCCTCCAACAATCCACTATAAACATGACATTGAACAATAAAGTACATTAACCTCTGCTTTGCACAAAAACTTTGCTTATTTAAACACAGCAAAGGTATCGGCTCCAGCTCTCCTTCAGGATGGATCCCGATGTGCCGCCTTGTGCTCTCCTCGCAGGGCCCGTGGGACAGGGCTGGGATGCCGCAGAGGGGTGAGCATCCCACCGCATGCCAGCAGCCTGGGGGCACGGCAGCCCTCGGGGCCGTGCCAGTGTCACATCCACAGCTCTGTCACCGCCACACCATGCCACTTTTTGCCATCTTCCAGCGATGCTGAAAACATGACAGCCCCCTTGGCTCAGGCTGAGGCTACGCTGGGTGCGAGTGGGGCTGGCACAGAGCCGGGCACGTGCAGGGAGGCAGCAGGTCCCCAGTGATGTTCCAGGCACTGGGTGGTTTCTGAACAGCATCTGATACCCACAGCTGCGCTCACAGCTTGGCAGTGCCGCCGACATCGACAAGGACCCAACTCCTCCTAAGGGCCTGGAGGCCAAGCTCCCGTGTCCTTCTGCCTGTGGGCTCGTGGATGGCGATGGCAAAGCCGATCTCGGCGCCCGCTCCCGGCAGACATCCGTGTGCTTGCCTGGGAGCAGAACAACCGCAGGGATGGCAGCGTGCTGGGTACACAGGGATCCTGTGAGGCTCTTCCTTTGGGTCATACATTAACTACGGGCTGGATCATTTCAGTGAATTTCCTCACTCCAAAGAAGTTGGCAAAAAAGTTTGTCAGTGATTCAGACATCCTCTTTTTAAAAACAAAAATTCTCACCTTTCCTGAAATTGGAAACCTTTTCCACACACATTCCCAGCCGGCCCAGGGTGAGCCCCAGCAGCCCTCCGCCGTGGCCAGCCCGTCCCACCCCCAGCACAGTCCAGCAGGGCCATTCCCACTGCAGCGCTTGCTAAGTGAGGAGGTTGCATTGCTGTGTCTGTCTGTCCAGGTGGCCCCCCATCCTGCTGGATTTCACTGCACCCCATCCTGTCCCAGCAGCAGTATGAGGGGCTGCCTGGAACCCATCCACTCTGCTGTATTAAACTGGAACATATTTTTCTTCCATGTTGCTGTTTTTTTAACACTTTGAAAAATCCTTGTTTGTGGTTTGTGGCTTTGGGTTTTTTTTTAATCTACCACTGGGGATAGAGCCTGCCTGGAAAAAAATGGGAGTGCAGCCACTGTTAAGCCATGAAAAGCAGCGACTGGACCGTTATCTAACACTGTTGTAAGGTTACTATTTATCTAGAGCAACTGAAGTTGGCACTCACATCTGGCGCCTGGTACTTAGTGCAATTATTTATGATTTCCACCAAGATTTAAAAGCTCATCGCCGGCCTTGTAATGCAGTAACTGATTGCACTGCTAATGTAATTAAGAAAAGATTATGATGTCCACGTGGCACACCAGATGGTGGCATTCATAGCAATCGGCACACACAACTGGCAGACAACTGCACAAGGGCAGCAAGGCACAGGCAGCTGGAGCGCTTCGGTTGGTACCCTCTGCTCGCAGGCAAGGGAAGGCTTCCCACTGTTCCTTGCACAGTGCTGTGCCCCCACCCCGTGCACCCTCGGACCAGGGGCCTAGTTGTGCAGCACACCCTCGCACATTTCTGCATGTGGGCTGCCTGGTTCGCCCCTGCAAACACCCCACGGGGATGAACTGGACAACCCACATGCAAGGTCCTTCTTGGTGGGTGTGCATCCCTCACTTTGCTCAAGCCCACCCTTGTTACACCTGGGAAACCATCTGGGAGGAGCAGTCTCCAGTTTGCTGCTCATCGTCATTTCCATCAAAATTGTCTCCTGGGAAATGGCGACTCTTTCAGCTCTCCATGGCGTTTGGGAGGAATGAACCTGACTTTTTCTCGAGCAAGTATGGACAGCTTCGTGATCATAGAATCATAGAATGACTTGGGTGGGCAGGGACCTTTCAAGGTCATTTAGTCCAACCCCCCCTGCAGGAAGCAGGGCCATCTGCAACTAGGGCAGGTTACTTAGAGTCCTGGCCGACCTCACCTGGAATGGTGCCAGGGATGGGGCAGCCACCACCTCTCTGGGCAGCCTGGGACAGGGTCTCACCACCTGCACTGCAAAAACTGTCTTCCTTCTCTCTTGTCTAAATCTCTTCACCTTTAGTTTAAAACCATCACCCTTTGTCCTGTCCCAACAGGCCCTGCTCAAAAGTCTGTCCCCATCTTTCTGATGGGCCCCTTGAAATTCTGAAGGCTACCAGAAGGTCTCCCCAGAGCCTTCTCCTCTCCAGGCTCCCAGCTGGCCACCCCCAGCTCTCCCAGTCTGGCCTCCCAGCAGAGGGGTGTCTGGCCTCCCAGCAGAGGGGTTCCAGCCCTCCCAGCATTGCTGGGGCTCCTCTGGCCCGGCTCCAACAGGTCCCTGTCTCTCCTATGCTAAGGACTCCAGGGCTGGACTAGCGCTGCAGGGTGGTGTTCTCACTAGAGGAGAGGAAAGTGGCAGAATCACCTCCTGAATATATTCTGTATACAACTCTTTGTGCCACCCAGCAAAAGGAAGGCCCATGGTTTTGCAGAACATGTATCTGCACAGGACACAGCAAGCACTGTTTGGGACAGAAGAGGTCAGGTCACAGACGTCCCTGGGTCTACAGATAAGGTCAGCTGGAGTCTTACCTTGGCAATAGTCATCGCTCTGATTTTCTCAATGTCAATCATGCAGTAATGCCAAGACACCAGGCTCTTCATGTTGATATACAGCTGGTTCCACAAAGCTAAAATAGCTTCATAGTACTGCTCAATTCTGAGAGGAGAAAAGAAATTCCACAGTCAAAACGTGTCTGTCCTTGTGGCATAGCTACAAAACACCCCAAGAAACATCCACCAGATGGGGACTGTGTTAAGGCTTGTTCTCTACTTGAAAAGAAGAGTCCTTGGAAATTAATTTATCCTTGACTTTCATTATTAGAGATGAGAAAAAACCTGGTAAATGTTTTAAATATTTTTAGATCCCAGCAAGCTTCACTGACATGAATTTCCTTAAGTCAAGGTCCTAGTCCTTAATCCTCCACCCTTACAGGGCGCACGGGTGCTCTGATCAAGGCACAGACCACATTCTGTAACTGGTTGCTATTCTGAGCAAACCCTTCTATCTCCTCCCAGCGCTACGTGTCCAAACCCAGGCAGCAACTCACTTGGTAGCAAGATCCACTGCTAACGGATTGGGGGGTGGGATGATAAGACTAACAGATGGCACCAGCATATCCACTCCTCCGGGGCCGGTCACCAGCCACTTGCTGCGCTCGTTGTTGTCCTTCAGGATACATTCATCTCCTTTGCGCACCGTTTTCTGTAAGGAACAGCAGAACAACTTTGTTTTCTTTAGTTAAGTAAGATGGGGTTTCTAGGAGAGACAGACAAGGAAGATGCATCTGGATCACAGAAGTGGGGAGTACTTCCCAGCTGCCAGGTCCAGGTTTAGCGTCTTGGCTTCATACTGGGGCAAGAGATCAGTCCAGACTAACCGCTTCTCCTTGAGTCTGAATTTGAAGTATGAGTATTAAGGCTACTTAATGGACTAATAATAATAATTTTTACTAGATTTATCAATGAACCTGAACCTAGCTTGTTTATTTGCTATTTCAAGCTTTTTTGTCAAAGAAATTCAAATGCTGACCAAAAGCAGCCAAAGGGGTTACTCCTCTCAGCTCAACAGTTTACTACATCATTTGCCACGCTTAGTTTACGTGGTGTTCATGCTCAGCCAAAACCAGATACCATACCAGATCCTGTTTGTAGTCACACAGAGCCTTGAGGATAATGGGCTTGTTACTCCGGTAGTCGGGATTACGTGGCTTCAGCTGCACAATCTTCTTGGATTTATTCACCAAGCTCTGCACTTGCCTCTTGTATTCAAGAATTCTCTCTCGTTCATTCTGCAAAGACGAATCGTGTGTTACAAATTCCATCTAAGAAGAAACCACAACTAGTTCCCACTGCTTTTTAAAGAGAGGGATCCATCTGGAGCTCACGGGAGGCAAAACTTCCTTTATAGGCCAAAAACTCATCCCACTGGAGCTAAAGTAAAACTCCAGTTTAAAAAAAAAGAGAAGAGAGACATCAAACTAAATATCTTTGCAGCTCTGACAAGTTGCAAAGGTTGCAAAACTTGCAGAGCAGGTTTTTTATATGGATCTGCAATGTGGTTAAAGTGATGTGTAAGAAACAGGGGAAAATGGAAATCTATTGTAACATGAATGTTAACCAAAAAAAAGTACTAACTACAGAACACTCTTCATCAATTGCCCTTTTACATCACTGACCATTTTTTCCTCTCATATACTCAGTTTGGATTGTAGTGCCTAAGTCCTTTCAAAGAGACTACAGTGACACAATGAATCATTTATTACATACACTTATCCTTTGAGGAAAAATCTATTCTACTATCTATGAACAGATGTCTTTTCTTTTTTTAAATTTGTTAGCAAGTGAGAAACATAGGAATTTGTTGGGATCATTCCAGATTGAAGAAGAAATCAGAGTTCCCAAACAGTATAATGCAAATTAAAGTAACACTGATCTGTTCCTAGTTTTTCCTAGGAAATAGGGAGGAATATACCATTAAGGTTTTGCATTTATATAGGACTGTAGATAAAAGCTGCAGTACACCTGGGTTCAGATTTGGTATCTGAAGAGAGAGAGGGCAACTGATTTCCAAGGGAAGCAGAAGATAACCTGTCAGGTGACTGTGACAGTACCTCCAGCTCTTTGATCTGCTCCAGCAAAGACTGCAGTGACATGCTTTTATCACAGATGAACTTCTTTCTGATGGAATCTTGTAAGTTTTTCAGGTAGCACTCTGTGGCTTGGGCCTCTTCAAAGAACTACAGGAGAAAAGTTGTGATTTCAGTTGGATGCAGCTCTTAAAAATGTCTGCTAGGTATCAATGGATACGTTTCAGAAGAAATCCCAGTTCACATCTGTCAGGACAGCAGTGTTTACAAGATGGTAACAGTGTGTTACATATAACTGTGCAGGGATTTAGAAATATTTTGCTACAGACAAAAAATAAATAAAATTTAAAAAAGAAAAATAAAAAAATCATCACACTTTCCACAAAAGTCGTGTGAAATCTCTGCATGACTCCTCACCTGAAAGTAAGCTGCATTCTCTTTCAGATGAACATCGATGCATTTGGTGATCTGCAGAATCCAGCTCCACTGAGTTTGTAATGTATCCATATAGGCCTAACAAAAATAACAACATACAAAACTCAAACACCGCACTGATCTCTCTCCCACACCTAGACTCAGGCAAAACTATTTGTGCTCCACACAAATACAAGTGAAAAATCTGCTAAAACAAATTCACAGACACCGGAATAACGTAACTCATGCAAACAGCTCCCCAACTCCCAAGCCCCTACCTAACTGGAATGAGTTAAATACCTGCTTGTGGGACACAGAAATTTGTTCATGACCTGAATTTTGTTCGATCAGCGTAAAGCCTGAAGTGCATGAGCAAAAGGTGAAATGCACAAACAGTACTGCAAATAAAAATATTTCAATTACAAATCATCTTCTCCTTCTCCCAAGGACCACTGTCAAATAGGATTTTTTACAATGGCTACTTTGAATTTCAAGCTTCTCAAGCAGTCTTCATGTATATTCTTCAGAAAATGACACACAACTTTTACTGCTGGAGCTTACAAGGATGGTGATTTTCCACAACATGGTAACAGTTAAAGTAAATACACTAAGAAGTGGCAAGGATTCCTTTTTTTTTTTTTCCATCCTATTAGCTTCTTTCAGTCTGAGGGTTCTTATGTACCCTTCAAATTATAGCAACTACAGCATTTCCTAATAAAATGAGATCTTACAAATTGTTGCTCCTTTTGTAATTGAAAGGTAAATGTATACCAAGCTGTGAAAGCCAAAATGTCTTGGCTAAGCTGTAGAAATACACTGTGAATTTCAGTTGCAGAAACTTATTTGTCCCTGGATTAAATATAAACCCTCAACAAAGGGTGTGTCTTTCTTCAGACCATGCCTAGGATGATAGCAGAACAACTACATGCCTCCCGACCATAAATTCCCCTGCTCTCCAGTCAACTCAAACAAGCTTCAGCAACTTCAATACACTCAGACAAATCCCAAAGCCTCGTATTAATTTTTACATGCATTTATCATCAAATGTGAGAGCAATGAGAGCTCTCCCCAGAGCTCTTAAGAAGCCTGCAGTGGTCGTGGCCATGTTTGTAGAGGAAAGCAGTAACGTGTATTAGAGCAGCTCATGGATAAGAATGGACAGGCTTTTTGGCAGGCAAACCCTTCTCAGGTTGAAATGCAGCCTTTCATTTTCAGACTTTCACCGAGAACTTTTCCCATGTAGCAATTAAAGGAGCAAAGGCAAGCAGAGACAGCCTTAACTCACCTCGATTTTGTCTGAAGCAGGGTGCAGGTTGAGCACTAGCTGGTCACTTTCCTGCTTTAGCTTGTTGAGTTCTTTTTCTTTAAGCTCCAGTTCACTCATACGTTTCTAAACACCCAAAACACAGCATTAAACAAGCCCCCAAATGTACTCTGCACAGGATGATTAATACTTAAAAGTTTTCCAGATAGCTGTGATAATATAAAATTATCCCTGCTCACACTGCACGGTAATTTTAGCCAGTGAAGTTAACTTCAACTTCAAATTCAGGGACCCCTGAACCACTGCATGGTCCTAACAGGGGGAATTAAACTGTTTGATTCAAGTCCATTAGTTTGGTGTGCCAACAGAATAACTGTGTGCACAAGCTGTGTGAGATTACTAGTCCACAGCGGACTGGACTGGTAGGGCCAGCTTCCAACGGCAAAAGAAAACATGACAACTGGTTGAATGGGAGTATAATCTTCCAATAGATGTCCAATCTTGACTCAAAAGCTTGTCATGCCATACTTAATGCAAAAGTGTTAATAAAAATCCCCAAGAACTTCAGAAGAGTGATGTAGCACCCGTCCTACGATCAGTCCCCCTGAGCCAGGCTGTTCCTCCCTCACCATCCCAGCAGAGGACCCAAGGAAAGCACAAGGAGGTTGAGCTGTCTTACAGAGAAGGCCTCCTGCTTCCTGGCGATGTCAGTGTTCCTGTCACTCCAGTCATAGAGAAGCTCCTCTTCCTCACAGTCATTGATCCACATGATCTCTCTGCTGGTGGCTTGGATGAGGTTCTGGAATTGACGGAGCTGATCCATTCTCTCAAAGGAGTATTTCTGCAAGGAGTACCAGAAATGAGAAGCCATCAACACAGATATGCCTCTGCTGGGTGGAGAAGGGGAAGCCAAAAGCACAGCATATCCCTTTCTTCTTTAGTTTTTTCCCCAAACTAAAACAACAGCAAACCCCACACATCTATCAAACCCGCTGGTAACAGACAGCAGGTAATGTGCCTGGGTTTACAGAGCTATGAAACCTGCTGGCAATGGACAGGGGAGAACATGTCTAGATTTATAGAACAATGGGAACCTGAGGTCAGCAGCTTCCAAAAGCCATTTTGAGCACAACATTGTAGACATGCAGGCAAGCAAAAAGGCATAGAGGGAAAGTACAAGACACATCTGAACATTTAACATCACTTCTACTTGCATTTGCTATTCATAGTACATCCTTGATGTTGTAGCAGCACCTTTGAAGTGATGACACTCAACGAGAAGATTCCTTCTCTGTCCTCATGTCACAAAACACATCCTGCTGCTTGAATCGGCTTCCAATCCCAAGAGTTAAATCTACTGTTTTGTTTGCACCAGATTCTTCCTGTGTTTTACATGACAACCAGCAGTGGGAAAGAGGAACAGCCCTACGTACAGTTAGGTTCTAATCCCACCCTTGAGTAACTTTTTAAGCTTCGCACACAGACTAACTTCATTGCTAGGTTTACTCCCATTAAGGGGGTAAAGTTCTACTCTTCACCCGCTTAGTGCCCAACTCCCTACACCAGATGCCAGCTAGAAACTTCCTTATGAGGGTAAGTCATTTATACGTCAGCTAATGAATTAATCTCAAGTTCATGACTCACATTGAACCCTACAGAAACTACTAAGTGCTGTCAGTTTACAGCTGAATAGAATTATTTAACTATGCCTCCGTCACTCTGTTGAAATCTGAAGCATCCTTAGACAATCACATGGGTGTTAATGAAGCAAGAAGAGCACTCACAGAGGTATCAGAAATGAACACATCTCATGCTCACCAGCAGTCCTTCGTATTCTTCCTCCAGCTGATGAACCGCAGCCTTCTCCCGCTGAAACAGAGACAGCAAATATTCAGTGAGCCTTTTATGAGTCCCTGTTTGCTGCTATTTCCTCTACAGCATCAATATCATAACACTGCAGCTACAGGTGGTGACCTGCAGATGCCTGCAAGAAGCACAGGGGAGTAGATCTGCACCACCAGAGCACCACACAACACGTAAAACCAGATCATCACCTTTCCTATTTGAAGGAGGGAAGAGGGAACAACACCCCTTCCACTCTTCAGCGTGGCTGAGAAATAAAAGCTCCAGAACAAAGTGCCTTTTCTTTAGATCCATCTCCTCCTGCCCGTGTGAGCCATTAACAGAAAAGAGCCTCCTCCCTCCTGTATCTGCTGCTGGGCTGACAGGAGAGGAAGTTAACCACTGCATTTCCAGTGACTACGTTATTCCAATCACAAAATCCAAAGGGCAACAGAAGCCTCAGTTAAAAAAAGAAAAAGCTCTAAGCCTAGCCCAGAATTTTTCCCCATAAATTTCCTCATTGCTCAAGGCTGGATCTAAGCACCCACCTTATCCTTTCACTTTCCAATTTTAAGGTACCTGGACAAAAAGGTGAGAATAACCATTCTCAGCCATTCTTCTCCTCACACAAAACGTTGCGATGTTTATTTGCCAGCCTTGGCACTCAACAACAAAATGTTAAAGAGCTACTAAATTTTCTGTTTTCAAATTCTGGGGACAGAAGCAGGACACAAAATCACCATGAAATAATAAAGATGGGGGTTGAAAGCGCCTGCTATCATGACACCAATGATTTCTGAAGAGAAGCTGAGCTATTCAGAATTCTTCTTTTCATAGCAGGACAGCAGCGAGCCAGTGATATCAATCTAGACCAAGCTCCCTGTAAGGGAAGACAGCAATTACCAGATCGGTTTTGACTTTGTCCAAGTGCCAGCGATAGTCTCCAATGGCATTGTGAGTTCTCCGATGGTCCCCGATTTGCTGCTCAATGGACGCGGCATCAAAGCCCCATTTCACCAGCTCCATTTCAGCCTGGGAGAAAGAGACAGCATTTCTCAATTTCCATTGCCAACGTTGTTGTCGAAATCAGGGGCATAAAGGAACTGAACTGAAGGAGACCTGGCTGTGCAGTAGAGTAAAACCGAACAAAGGGAAGTTCACAAAAGTGGTCACAATTTCTTTGAATTGTCATCGCTTAAACTGCGTGACAGAAGAAACAAAAGTAGGGAAAATATTAAAGCTGCTTAAAATCAGACGAGATGAAGCACACTGAGTAGTGTACTTTCATCTAGTTTTCTTTGGATCAAGCTGTTCTTTTATGTTCTACAGTACAGTTACACTCTTGGCACTCCGAAAACAAGTTATGACTTTATCAAACAATGCTATTTATGCAATTCACGTGCAAATACCCAGAGTCAAGGTCTGTAGCCCAGCATACTCCATTTCCATTTTAATTACTGTCCTGTAAACTCCAGTCACTTTAGTTAAATGCAGTCAAACTAAATGAAAACCAACAATATAAACTGAAATGCTTAGAGAACGTGCTGTTTGTGTTGCATTTTGGCAATGTTCATCATAGCACGCCGAGCGAAAACCTCTAGGAACAGCCTTGGAAAAGCAGTGACACACCCGGGTAGTTAGTGACTCAAAACCTATCCAATGGCAGTTCTTTGTTTCATTCATTTCAAAAAATGAGAAGCCACTGAATCCACAATTCAGCTTCTCACACTCCGAATCATCTTTTCTGCTGTGAAGAAGGACTCCATCCCAACCTGAATGCCTGCCTGCACACCGCCAAGAGACAGGAACCTTCGTCTTGGGCTGGGACCAAATTCGGTCATTACCAGCCTGGAACCAACTCTCCGTGAGTCAACAGCTGCCAATAAAGCCCAAACCACGCTCAAGCATAGAGGTTCAAAGGCAGTGCTGAAAACGATCCAAGAAACAAAACCATTCTGCATTCAGTCATCTACAAGTTAAAGGACTTTGACCTTTCTCGCTATATTTAAACAGCCTAAAGAGGCTGTAGCAACAGGAGCAGCCGTGGCTGGCAGCCAGCACACCAACAAAGGCTGTCTGGATTTCACTGCACTTTCCCTAATGCCACGCTGGAAATGTGACCCACCTGATCCTCCTGTCAGCAAACCCTCCAGACAGAAAGCAGAAAAACACCGGCAGAAAACGAAAGCGGCTCAGACCTTTTTTCCCCCCACATCTTGCCACGTTACAAGGTGAAACGCTACCCTAGTCCTGCTGGGAGCAGGGAACGGGACAGAGCGAGGCACAATGGAGAGGAGAGGCACAGAGGAAAGTTCAGACTACAGTTTTATAGTATCACAGACTGGTTTGGGTTGGAAGGCACCTTTAAAGGCCATCTAGTCCAACCTCCCTGCAGGGAGCAGGGACATCTGCAACAGGTCCCTGTCTCTGCTGTGCTGAGCACTCCCGAGCTGGCCCCAGCACTGCAGGGGGGGTCTCTCTCCTCAGATCCCTGCGAGCAGAGGGGCAGGATCCCCCCCTCCCCTGCTGCCCACGCTGCT
>WTSP01001175.1:0-11388 GCA_025331215.1 Actenoides lindsayi | reverse complement strand
GAAGGAAGGAAGGAAGGAAGGAAGGAAGGAAGGAAGGAAGGAAGGAAGGAAGGAAGGAAGGAAGGAAGGAAATACTGAGCATAATAATCTCCAATACAAACATGCCAACCTCTTTTGTTGACAGCTGTGGCTCACAGAGCTTTCAAGTCTAACTTCCACGCTTTTTCCTCTGCCAAAGAAGGCCCAAATGCACGGTTTGTATTTCAGTGGAAACTCACTGCATGCACAGTATTAGAAAGAAGAGGAACTTGGAGCAATATCCGAGCACTTGTGTACATTTCATTTTCTGCTGGCCCCCAGGACAGCACTCCACACGAGGTGACATTCCAAACCACCAGCAGGTCTCAGCACTGCCTCTGGGTTCTGCACAGATTTACCTTCTGCTGCCTCATCCAGTTCAGACATTCACTGGTGACGCGTTTCGTGTACTCGTCCCAGCCGGAGCCGCTCTGAGAGGAGAAGCAGCCCCCGCCTTTGGAGCTGGCCCTCCTGGCACGAGGGACGCTGATGGCTTTGTACAGGGCACGCATTTGCTCTTGAAGCTGAAGCAGCCTGAAAGGGAAGGAACCACTTAGTGTCTGCAAGGAGAACAGACAGAAAATGGGGCAACGATGCGATTCATCTCTCCTGCTGGACCACCAAGTATTCAAAGCACAGGCTGTGGAAAGAAATCTACTGGCTAGAATTTCATGAGGACGACCAAGGTGGGGAATTCTGTAGACATTACTGCAAGGCCCTTCTCCGTGTTAGCACGTCCCCCAAAAATATTTACTTTCCCCCCCTCCTTGATTTCTGTCACGTTCTGCAACACCAGGGAGGGTGAGCAACTGAAATGCCACAAATGTTCATCAGCCACATTCCCTCCCCAGGCAATACCTTTTCTGATACATGTCACAGGGCTGGCCCATCTGCCTCATCTCTCTGATGAGCCCATCCAGGATATCCATTTGGTCATTTGCCTGTGCAAAACACTCCTCCAGTTCTCTGTTCGCTCTGATCTGGACACCATCCCCATATTTCAACTCCTAAAACAAAGAAAGAAAAAGAAAGCAATGGGAAATTTTAAATATTCATCACCTAAGCTTCACCTTTTTAAAAGGGACGTTATGAGGATTGATTATTTTTAAGAAGCATGATAGGTTTCAACTGCTAGTTTGACAGAAGGCAAATCAAAAGAGGATCCACAGCCATTGGGAAGTCCTTATTACAAACAAAATATGAAAGAAAATTATTAAAACATACTATCAACCAAACCATTCCATAAAGCAGAGCACATCCTGACTGAAGTTCACTTCAGCAGAGCAAAAGGGACACACAGAGTACTATGTTTTTTAAGACCTTATGCTTTTGTGTTTAGAGGACAAAAAGCAACCACTGTCCTAGTGGGAGTTGGTGGATATCACCCCTGAGTTTTCAGAAGTTTCCCTGGGGTTCTAAGACTGCAAAAACACAGGCTCCACCCTGTCTCCTGGGACCAGCTCCATGCCCTGCATCCCACCTCATCACCCAAAGTCTCGGCAAATTTTCCACGTGCCCTCTCAGTGCAGTGGCCCAGCAGGGTCACGGTGCTTCAAGCAGGAAGGGATGGCTTTTTGATCTCATCCCACACTGACACAGCCCTGCTGAACAAAACAGAACCCAGCTGAGATTTATTTTGCCAATAAAATGTTGATGGACCTCATTACCTTGTCCTCCAGAAAGAACAGGAAAAAAACAAAGTAAGCAAAGCATGTTGTGGCACCAAGCTGGAACTAAACATCACTTTCTTTTAACTTCACTGGAATAATATTAATCCTTAACAAGAGGCAGTTATTTACTCTGGCATTGATTTTTATATAAACATGCTCACACATGCTGTATCTCTGAAAATGAGATGAACTGCTAATCAGAGTTCAGTCCTGAAAGAATTTTCTGTCCGCAGAGGGTCCAGAAGGGTGCATTAAATCACATCTACTGCCAAAACTGGGAAGGGGTTTTGCATCTCAGCGGCCTCAACAGCAGGATGCACTCCCCACCCTGCACCTCCTCCCATTTCAGCAAGAAGAGAGGACACCCATCATGCACCAAAACTGAACCTAGTGTGAGTGTGTATCCCACCCCCAGGCACTAGGGGTCTGTATCAGTGTAGCAGCCAGCAAAGATCATCTGTAGGCATTTGGGATGAAACTGTCAGGAAGATTTTAATCTGGTTTCAAATACTTCTTGAGGGATCATCTGGAAACATAAAGGTAATGCAGGTTTTTCCTGTGGTGGTTCAGGTTCATTACGGCCCAGAAAATGGTAACAATATTCTACAGGACACACTAAGAGAGCATAAGTGGTTATAATCATAGAATCATTTTGGTTGGAGGAGACCTTTAAGATCATCAACTCCAGATGAGTTTATTAAGAGCTGTTTACACTGACACCAGGCTTGATCTAAACCTGAAAAATACAATGCAGTAAAATCTGCTTAAACAGTGAGGTTTCTTGTAAAATCAGGAAGTCCTTTTCTTCACCAGCTGCATTTCAATCAGCTTTACCGAATGCCAGACGAGGGAGGCCTAGGAAGGAAGAAGGTTATTCCCCTCCCAGTTACCTCACACAAACAGCTGAAAGGGGAGAAAGGAGCTGAAGCAGCAGAGCCTGTGAGGCCGAACAGCTCTGCAGCTTCCACCCCCCAGAATATTCACAAGCACTTTTGACAAGAAGAAGCAGCAGCAGCACTCACGGGTTGCACTATGAGCTCAGCTCGCATCAGGCAATCCGAACAGTTCTGCAAAAGCTCCTGGATGGTGTTCTGGCGTCTGGACACCGTACAGGTCCCGTTCTGACTGTTGCAGGGGAGAAGAAGAAGAAGTAAGTACAGAATAATCACATATTTTGAAGGGACAGGAGAAACACAACCTCGGAGCAGCTAAGGGGAGTTACATGGAATAATCCATCTCATTTAGCTTTGGAGGGAGACACTTTATCTGTTATCACAGCAGCCATGGGATGTTGGAGGACAAAAGCAAAGCGGGATCCTCTGCGATGCGAGCGCGTGAGCACACAAGCTGAAAACACCAGTGGAGGTAAAAGCCAAGACTGCTAACGGGGTCATTATTATTGTTTGCACGGAATCTACTGCACCCCTACTGCCAGAAGGCTGCTTTTCCAGAGTTTGGGATGCAGCCACCAAAACGAGCCACTGCTAGTTGAACGTGGGTGAGGTGCTTCAAGCGAGGAACCATTCCTTGCTGATGGAATCAGAGCTCCCAAGCAAGCCCAGGCAGCTCCCAAACCCAAGCGCTTGCCAGTGAAACTAAAATAAACCACTAAGACGTGGTAAGAAACTGAGATGCTTTCAAGCCTGGCCTGGTTTTTCCAACAGCACTGCTGTGCTCCCAGTAGGTAACCTTTTCCATTACAAATCAGAGAGTCATTTGGGTTGGAAAAGACCTTTCAAGTCACCAAGGCCAGCTGTTGACCCAGCACTGCCAAATTACTGAAGGTTCAAACCTTTTATACAATGCTAACATCAAAAAGATAATCGGTACAAACCTGTCCAGCTCAGAGCTAGCAAGTCATCTGGATTCTATGGAAATCCTTCCACTTAGAATCGTGGAATCATTAAGGTTGGAAAAGATCTTTAAGATCATCAAGTCCAACCATTAACCTAACTCTACCAAGTCCCCTGCTAAACCACGTCCCTAAGAACCTCATCTACATGACAACAGGTCCAAGGATGGTGACTCAGCCACTTCCCTGGGCCCTGAGCTCGGCAGAGCTGTCCTTTGGAAAATCCCCGCCGAGGTGAGGCACGTTCAGCAGCGCATTTCAAAGAGCAGTTCTGCAGCGTGTGCAGCTGGCCCTTCGGCAAGCGGAAGAAGTCTGAGCATCTTTGCACCAGTTTGCCCCAGTATCGGGGAAGGGACCCTCAGACGCACAGACTGGAGAGTCACCGGGTGACTGCAAACAAGCTGTACACAGCCCAGCCCCGGCTCTACGGCCGCACAGCCGCTGCGCCCCTCTGGGCTGTGCACCCCTGGCTGCCCTGGAAACAGCTTCCAGAAAAAAGAGCACACGGCTCCGAGCTGGTGCCAGGCTTCCTGTCAGCTTCCTCTTCCAATTCATTCCTCCTCCTTAGGCATCGCTGTTGTGTTTGGATCTTGAAGTATCTGACTGCATCTAAAATTTCCGTGTAATTATACCCACAATTACGCTCATGAATGAAACATAATAAAGAAGACAGAGGAACCTTCCAAGCAATTTTCTCTTTTTTGGAATACCAGCAGGGTATTTTTTCTTCAGTTCGCTTTTTCAATCATCTCCTGACAGCTATAAATGCTGGATAACCATTAAAGGACCAGACTTCTACTGTAATAAATACTGGCTTCAGAGCAGCTTCACTGACACTTCTTCACTTTAGGCTGCGAGGAGGTCGAAACAACAATCAGAATTATGGTCCAAATAATGTAAGAGTTGGAAAACGTGGTTGAATAGAGGTGCACAAAACTGTTTCAAAGGCTGGAGCAGATGTCTTGAAGTGGGAGGGTTAAGCACACCCTATTCACATCTTCAAATAAAAGTCTAAAAGTTACTTGTTTACAGTTCCTGGAGACCGTCACAAGAGGAAAGCAGTGAGAATTAAAGGCTCTCCTATCTAGCAGATAAAGGCATAACCAAATAATAGCAGAAGCTGCAGGAGCACAAACTGAAAGCAGGAAAGAACACAGTATTTCATCAGCGTTGCTTTTCACACTTTGGATGTCAATTTTGTTGGTAAACAACTCTTTTGCTGGTCAAAATACTGAGATCATTACCAGGATGAGGGGTGAAAAGACAGCAGCCTGGTAAAAGCAGCTGATGCCACTGAGAGAGCTAATTGCTTTAAAATCCATCAGACCACCAAACATTGCTACATGAGGTCATGAAGTTTGATGATGTTTGGAGCTGATGTTTGATGGCATAACTCCACCAAATCAACAGAAATCAAAGGCTTCACACCCAAAGAGGATTTAGCTGGACAAACATACTCAAGGAGGACACAAATCAGTCTTTTGAGTGCAGAAAATAAAAATACTTAGCAAGACAATACCTCGGCATATATTGCTTTCATAGCACGGCACAAGCACCATCTCCCACAGACACATCTTCAATCCTTTTCACCCACCTGACAGCAGAGCATTTCATAAGCAGTTTTGAAGGCCCTCAGCTAATATTCCTCTTATTGAAACCAGCAGACCTGTACTGGGAATGAGCAGATCAAAGCAGAAACCCCAACGCAGAGTAAGGAGACATCCAGTCTTGTGGCAGAAGGAAACAAGACAGCCAAAGGAAAACCATATCCAACCCAAAAATACTGGACCAAAGAAACTGGAAGCAAACTCTAACATGCAACAGAGCATCGTAACGTGGAGGCAAGAAGGAAGCTGGATTTTCCAAGCACAACCAGGTAACCCAAGTCCTACAGAAAGATACATTTCTGTCCCTCAGAAAGATGGAGGATCCCCAAAATCCTCAGAGGACACAGATGGTATTTTCTCAATGTCTCTTGTTTCATCCCATTTTGTTTACCTGGAAGCGAATGAGTTGAAAGTGAGGGTTGGTCATTGTAACAACTACTGCTGCTATGATGAGGATTTGATTTGATCTGAACTCTGGCAGCATCTAAAGCTTGAACCTGTGAATAGGATCCTGCTCCGCCTTGAAGTGAAAATATGGATAGGTTTTACTGCATCCCAGTAAATACACTTTCAAGCATCCCAGCAGAAAGAGAAAAAAATGGAGCTTGTCTTTTAACAGGACTTGTACCACAAGACTGTGGCAACTCCTACTAATAAATAGATGCAATAAGATATTGGCTGTACTCTTTGGTTTGGCTGAACCCCGCCGAGTGAAACAGCCTGGGCTGCTTCAGATCGTAACCACCTCTTTGTCCCTACAACTCACTGTTTTAGACCCTGACACTTATTTTGAAGGCAGCTCATGAATTTCAAAAAAATACTCCTAAGCTGAGCACTTGATTAAAATGACTTTGTTCTAATAGTCATTAAAGGAAAACAAGAAAACAAAGGGGTGTAGCATCTTTGTTTTAAAATTATGAGAATACTTTAAAACGCTGAAGAACCACTTTTATTTGGGATCTTAGAACGTAGCCTCTGTACCTCTCTTCTGCCAGAAGAGCCCTAGGAAAGACACAGCATCTTCACACTGCTGTCATCCCGCAGAGGAGCCGCCCTGCTCGCTGCGTGTCAAGGCAGAACACGCTGCTCCCTTGCTATCTCACGCTCGCTCTCTGCCAGGGAAATGAGAGGACAGCCCAACCCCTGCTGCCACCGGGATCTGGGCAAGATGACAGCTCAGACAACACCTCCCTGCTGCAAAATACCCCACCTAAGCTAAACTCAGCCCTCGCCTTTACTGGCGAGTCCTCAGTTTCTGAGCTAGGACAGCACTTTTCTGTCAAGCAGCGGTGGTGATTCTCACAACACCTCCAGCTCTACAGGAACAACTCCTCCTCCCTGTTGGAAACAGGAGCTGAGAGACGCGTTTGAGGCCAATGAGCTACAAGAGTCGTGAGCGACACGGCGAGCCCAGCAGCGCCCAGGTCCCTGGAACCCAGATGCCACTGACTTACTCCAGCAGCCAGCAGCTCTCCGAAGGGCTACGTTCTCAGTAAGTGATCTATCCTCTGGACACGCTCGGCTCGCACCCGCACCGGCCCAACCGACTCGTCGCTAACTGCAGGACCCGAGGGCCAAGGCAGAAAGCCAGCTGCTTTCTGCTTTCTCATTGCCTCCTGCCAACGGAGACCCGCACCCCCCCAGCACAAATTACAGCCTGCAACGTGGAACCTGCTCTGGTTTCTGCCTTTACTCGTTCACATCAAGAGGCTGCTGTCTTATCTGGGGGGTGAACAGCATTTAATCACAGAAGCAGCATGAAGATGACATGCAGAAGCGTATCCAGAAGCTCAGCAGAGCCTTCCAGCAGCTCCACAGCTCCTTAAAGCTTTTGAAGCACAGGGGACACACTCTTGGCCCGAAGAGCTGATTTAAACCAAGTCAAAATAATCTTTTTAAATATAAAAAAGTAATCTTTAAATTTTCTGATTCCTCCACAAAACATTCAGCCTTTTAAAAACTCAAAGCTTTCTTTTTTTCCACTCAAAAACTAAAGGAAGCTTTCAAGAAGGTCTTTTTGCAGACCCAGTGTATTGAGTGACTTCCATAACTCAACAATGAGAGCAAAACAACAGCACCTCTTTTTTTTTTTTCCTCTTCCCTGCTCCCCCCCCCACACCCTCCTTCCACACAAACTTGTTTGAACAAGCAACAGATTCATCAAGGTATTACCTGGTATGCCCAGGGTAGGCAAGTTAGAAGAAAAACCTGACCTGGAATGTGCATTCCCAGCACACATGGGACTAAACCACCACCCATCTGCCACCAGCTGCCAGCTGGGTGTGTGTCTGTCCCTGGAAGCACGCAGGTGTACGCTGGCAAGAAGCGGCGAAAGAATAGAACCAGAACTTAAAATACTGTAACACAGGGGTTTTTTTGCCTCCCACCCCCAAGAATGTGAATGCAAATATGAGGAAGCATGGAGAATTTCAGACCTGGGTTCTCCCCATATACCTGTGCTCTCACTAGGATCAGTTTTGGCACACCACAGCCTCTCCAAACTGGTCCCGTCTGCCCAGTCTGCACACAGACTAAGGCACGACGAGAGGAGACCTCAAAAGCTGCCTGCATCTTGCACGATCGGGCTCTAAACACCATCAGAAATGTGCAAGAACTTGAGAGTCACTGGTGAAATCTTAAACCTGCTGAGGCTGAGCACCTTGAGAGCCAGGCAGGGTTTCACAAGGGATGCTGCCACACCTATCTGTAGAAAACCCTCACGCTTTTTCCCAACAGTCTTAATCACCAGGAGCAATGGGCATGGTTTCTAAAGGCTGTACCTGCCTGGCACAGCAAGCTGCGGACACACCACCTCTCCCTCCCACCTCCAGCTCCACGAGAGAGAAGTGCCAAACGCAGGGTCATACAATAATAGAATGGTCAGGGTTGGAAAGGACCTTAAAGATCATCCTGTTTGAACCCCCCTGCCACAGGCAGGGACACCTCCCGCTAGAGCAAGTTGCTCAGAGCCCCATCCAGCTTGGGCTTAAAAACTTCCAGGGATGGGGCTTCCACCACCTCTCTGGGCAACCTGTGCCAGTGTCTCACCACCCTCCTGGGGAAGAAATTCTTCCTAATGTCCAACCTGAATCGACCCGTCTCTAGCTTTAATCCATTTAAGGGTCCAGCCTGCCCCGTGGAAATACACCTCCGAACGCCAGCAAACCAGAGGCTTTGACACCTGCAAAGGTATCTCGCTCGAAATCTCCCAGACGTACCTACGGGCACGGCCTGGTTTTGGTCTCGGGGCACGGCAGCGTCACCAGCTGCGCCCGGGACCCGTTTCTCGGCCAGCGCGAGCACGGCGCAGGCCCTGCCGGCACGGCAGGTATTCAGCAGCCACTCAGACACATTCCTCACTCTCCATCTGCCCAGAGTTTTGTTTCTACGGGGCAGTTTCTACCTCGGTGCAACGCTGTGCCAGAGGAGCTCCGAGAGGACGTCACCACAGCAGCCCTGCCACCATTCAGCTTGGTCAAGACCCTGCGGATCCCCGTGAGACTGATGGGACGGGTCAAAACACAGCTTTCAATCTGTGTTCTCCAAGTTCACTTTGTCCGTCAGCCCCCGGAAGGCCTGTCAGGGCATGGGATGGGAATTTCCAGCTCCTTTTCTAACCTAAGGCACAGAAGTTACATGAACTCTTCAGCAGAACTGTGCAAATTAATTTATTCTGATATCACACGGTGACGGTGAATCCTAGGCAACTTGTTTTCCCCTAACGGCTGCTATGACAAAACTGCACAGCTTGCCACTGTTCCTCCTCCTCTCGCAGCATGTCAGATCTTATCTCTCTGGAGCAAAGACATATCGATAAATCTTTGACTGATGAATTGGCAGTTTAGGAGCCTGTGACTCACATCAAGCTGAGTATCTCCACTGGGGGCCGAGCTCAGCCTGACTTCCCAAGCCAGAAGAAACCGGGAATGTTGTAAAAGCACCTTGCTGAGCCCTAAGGGGAGGGAGCGTCTTCTATTGCTCTGTGAGTAATGCAACGCTCAGCACGGACTTGTTTGGCAGAATACGCCCCAAAACTTACAAGACAGGACCCTCCGTTGAATCCTGCCGCAGTTAAAATTAAGGTCCTGTAACCTTCGCATTGGAAAAAGAAGCCTCGGTTTGGTAAGTTCAGTAACTGCCGCTGAACTTTGGCACAGAAGACGTCACCAAATATTCAACCCAGTTCCACAGACGACGGCCCTGATCCTGCAAGCACAACCCTCCTTGCCAGCTATGCCTTCCCAAGAAGCAGACGTGAATATTCTATTATAGAACTGCTTGATACAAGAAAGCCTGTCTGTCCTCATCTACTGATTATCTACTATGTGTGTTCAATTCTCAGCCTTCTGCAGTCTCATCGTGGTGTGCTATCTGCAAAATCAGGGCTTAAATAATAACACAAGTTACGTGACAGCATACCCAAATCAACTCCGAAATCGGCAGCACCAATAATTACACCAATAGGTCTAACAAAGGCATTATTCCACGGGTGAAAAAGAGCAATCACCAGCAGCATTCTGTGTAGGTGCCATACCATACACCAGTGCTCTTTCCTCCAGGACCTGCCTCCTCCCTTTCAGTCCGGTGAACTCCCAGCCAAGGGGATTAACGGAGAAGCCCTCGCGACCACCACGCTGATTTTTCATACATTCAGAGCACCGTCTTGCTCCAAAAAGCCTTCGCCAGAACCGATGTGTGCAGACCACCGGACGAGATCCCCGCCGGGCTCCCAGCAAGAAAGTTAAGGAGGTGAGGAGGAGAGGAAAGCAGGATGATGATGCTTGTCACTCATCTTCGCTCCCCAGCCACCAAATGCCAGGGAAAAGATCACGGCCTTAAACTCCAGGCTGGAAACAAACTTCAAGATGAGTAAGAGAAAGACTTCTGCGCGTTAAAACCATTTTAAAGCCCTAGATACGCAGCTGCTGGCGAGGGCAGCGGGAGCCGAGGCACAAAGCAACTCAGCTCAGCCTGGTTGGCCTCACCGAGCAAAGCTGGAATTTACCAGCAGAGAACTGTCGGACCAGCACAACCAGCACAGCTCCCACTGCCCAAACGGGAGGAGCGGAGGGGTTACCCGTCTGATTTTATCCTGTTAGTGCATCTCTCCCGAGGCAGGCCCGGGGGACCCGGTCCCCCAAGCATTCTCTCTCTCCGGCCCGCACCTACCCGTATCCGTCCGAGGCGTAGTCCCCGCCGTAGGTCTTCTGGTAGTAGTAGGTCTTGTGGGTGTGGGTGCCGCCGCCGCCGCCGCCCCCCACCACATGGGAGCTCATCTCGTAGCGCAGGTCGGTGCCCGGGTCCGCCCGCGCCATGCGGCCCAGGGTGTTGATCCGCGGGTGCGAGCCGCCGTTGATGCTCATGGCGGCGGGGGGGAGCTGGGGGAGAGGGGACGAGGCGGGAAGCGACGGGGAGACTGAGGCAGAGCCGACGGGGGGTAAGGCATTCACCCCCGGCAGGGCTCGCCGCGGTGCCGCCTCTGCCTGGCAGGGAAGGGCCGGGCGCCGGGGAATCGAAGGAGGGCAAGGGCGAAGCGGTGCCGGGCGGGCTGCGGAGGCTGCTGGCGGCGGCAAAGAGCGGAGGTGTCGCGTCGCGTCGCTTGGTCCCGTCCCGTCCCGTCTCGTCCCGTCTCCTCCCCTCCCCGCCGGCTGAGGAAAGGCGTAGCCACACCTTTCAGCGCCGGTTTTAAGCGGCGCTCCTGGGCGTGGAGCTGCCGCCTCCTCGGCAGTCGCCGCAGGTTTCGCCGCCGCTCCGGCCTCCGCCACGCCCGGCCCAGCCCGGCCCGGCCTCGCCTGCCGGCGGCGGCGGTGTCGCTCCCCAGCGGCTGCCCGGGCAGCGCAAGGGCCTGTCCCAGCCGCCCAGCGGGGTTTGTCCCAGCCTCCCAGCGGGGTTTGCAGCAGCCTTGGTGCGCGGACTGGCCTCCTGTGTCTGCCAGGGGAGGTTGGAGGCCACTACAAACTTCCTCCTGACCTGGGTCGTATCAACCGGCTTGTGCTTTCCCGGGGGCTGTGGCAGAGCCCTCGGGGTTCGCCTGAGGGTTGGGAGCGATGCCTCGGGGCAGCCAGGGTTCCAACAACACCAGACACTGTCCTGACACTCCAGAAAGCAACTGGTACCCGAACAAGGCAGTGCTGGTTAAATGTGCACCATTACACAGCGTAATGGGAGCTGATCTGGTGTCCCCCCCCTGCTCCATCCAGCAGGGTCACCCAGAGCAGGGGGCCCAGCAGCGCAGTGTCCA
>WTSP01001174.1:0-37696 GCA_025331215.1 Actenoides lindsayi | reverse complement strand
CTCTTCCTTGATGTCCTGAAGTATCATGAGCCCACCGAGCTAAAAATAGTTCACCTTTATGTTCCCAGTCTAAGTCTATCTGGAACACTTTAGCAGCTTGATCCACTTGCTGGTTGTTTTGCTGTTCCTCTGTGGCAAGACATTGCTGCTCGGATAGAAAAACTAGTTGTAAAAGTCCGTCACGTGGATGCCCTGTGGCACACGCGCGGACGCCCGGCCCGCCGGCGCGCGCGCCCTGCCCCGCCGAACCCTGGCCGCTGCCGCCGCGCTTGCGGACTCAAACCAGGACAAGTGCTAAGAGACTTCCAGCTGGCTAGAAAGATACAGGGGGCAACAAATCTTAGCTCCTAATAACCAGAAATTCCCAAATTCAGGGGAAAATAAGAGTGAGAGATGCTGTCAACCACTTCTGCAAGAAGCAGTGTTTTCCAGATCTTATTGTCTACCTCTATGATTAATGTTGAACTTGGAAAAGTAAAGTTAAATTAGACTTGTGACCCTGAAAAATTTGCCAAATTCTAGCACTGTTTGCCTTGGACGAATTTTAAAGTACAGGATATTCATAAAATTTATTTCTTCAAAAATTAGTAGATACATGCATATATCCTTCTGCAAAGGCAGAAACTTAGAAAAAATTATCTCATTGCCAGTGTGGATGTTACTACTGGTATGTACTTCCAGCACAAAGGAACAAAATAGAGTGATGCTTTATATGATTTAGTGAAGAGAGATGCCAGTTGTATGTACCCTAAAATAATAGTAGTGTACTGATCTGAAATATCCAGTTTCAGAACGTTTTCTCTTCTCTGCTTGGCACAGCGGGTTTTTGTGTGTGCAGGTTGGCAAAGAAGATTTAAAATCTTTGCTATGTGTTATCATTACTTCAGTTACCTGCTGCTTCCAGCTTCTTCAGCTTTGAAATTGAAGCAGGATAGTACAGAAATTATTCTCTCATTGTCCTGGCTTCCTGATTCTGATAATGCTGCTCAATAATGCTAATCAAGCTCTGCCAGTTTGTTAAGGATCAGTTTTAGTTAATTTGATGGACTATGAGAGTTCTACCACAGAGCATTGACCTCCACCTCTAACATCACTTTTATATGTATAAAACAGAAAAAGCTCTATGTAGATACAACAGTAAATAACTAATGCAAGGAGAAACATCCTATGTTTAGACTGAAGTATTTGTGCAACTAAGTGCAACTGCTATTTGACTGAAATATGAAAAAATAAAATTTTAAGTTTATATGCTATTAGATGTGAGTCAAGTGGAACTTAATTACAGATGGTGCTGAAGCCCTACTTATGGTTGCTCTTGGACTAAACACAATGATGAAGTTAAATAAAATATATTGGATTTGGGAGCTTAAATTAGATCCTGAAATAATGAAGTAATGATGTAATTGAACTCATGCTTTTGTAGGTACTGCTGGAATGACCAAGACTCTGTCTTGAAAGTGATTAACTATGGGACATGTAAGGCCCCCATTGGTCTTGCTTTATGAAGAACATATCTACTTTTTCTAATACTGTAATGTATATGATTTGGCAGACAACAAGAGTAGAAAAAGCCAGACATCTGTGCCCAAGAAAAAAAAAAAAGAGAAAATTATTATTTTTCAAAACTATTTGTGGTTCATTTCCCCACTGAAAAAAATAAACCCCAGAAACCCAGTGAAAGCTGCTAGATTTTTTTTTGCTTGTTTCATTTCCATTAAAATACTTTTAAGCAACATCTGCTGTTGAGATCTCTGCATGGCATTCCCTTCAGCTCCTAACTACCCAAACACAGCAAGCAGCATCAACAGATGCAGTGGACTAAGATTAGTATTAATATGCAGGTGTAAATGTTGTTCCTCAGACAACTTTTGGAAGCTATTTCTATTTTAATTTCTTTAATACCCATTTTGTTTTATGTGGCTTATTTTGCAACAATGCTTCTCTACTTGTAGCCTTCTGATCAGCTTTTTCTAAGTTTCTTTTAGAAATCCATAGTTAAATAAACTTAGAGGCTAGCTGCAATACTTAATGCTATGTCTAGCCACCTCCATTTTTACTATACTCTTCTTACTTTCATTGTTCTTCAAAGCTACATGCTTTTAATTCAAATACAACATGTTTTTTTACCTGAATTACTCATTCATTAATTGCTAGATAAGACAAAATTGTCAGGAAATGTCATCTCTGTAAGTATGCTCTTTGTGCTCCTAAAGACGGATGTTATTGCTGAGTCTTGGCAATTCTAAATGATAAAGCTATTTTTACTGTACTTAACCCATTGCTTTAAAGCCTTAACAAAAATGTGTTGATTGGTCTATATGTATGAGGTTGATGCATGTCAACGAGCTCAAAAAAATCCTCTAAATGGAAAAGTGTTAGTACTTTAAATATACTAAGGTATACAGGCCTTATATTTGCGTTACTCAAATTTCATAAATATAGAAGAAAAATTAACAAGATAGAGAAATCAGTGATTTTCAGCATAATCTTCTGTAATAAGACTCTGATTTTTATTTTTAGGTTTATTCTATCAAGATAAATATATATTTACATTTATAAATACATTACCTTCATATAAAATTTGTCTACACTCAAAGGACAATTTGGTAGAACACTTTTCCTCCCATGAAATAGTGTGTTCCATAGTGAAAATTGAGTTCAGATATTACTTGTGACTGTGGAATGGATACAAGGAGAGATTATACTGCATGTGAAATACATTAGTGAAGTGGGAAAGAAGGAAAGCATTGATAGAGCAGTAGAGAAACTGATTCATTTCTCCCTTTCATACACAGATTATGCATGCTGTGGTCAAAAGGGCACAAAATATTTTATCTGTATCACTCTTCATGGAGTTCAGGAAAACAGAGACAAAGACTGGGCAACTCTGAAAAGGAAGGCAAAACTGCTTATTTAGCATATTTTAGAAATTATTTGTCATTTTTCAAAACATGACCGAGCCTTTCTGTAAAGCAATCTGCCTGATTAATAGAAGTCATTGCATACTTCGGCTGTTTTAGACCAATCCTACCTTCTTTTCTCTAAACCCTTTGTCTTGTCCCACTCAGTGGATGACAAGAGAGGTGAATCATTATGATCTCCTGAAAGAGGCTTCCCTACAGGGCAGGGCTGCAGAGAAGGTAGAATCGCGACAATGACTTGGAGGAACAATATAAACCAATTTATTGGTTCTCCCTAACAACAGGCCATAAACGGTGCGGATAAAGGTATTTTGGCATAAATGCTATTTTCTTATCAATTAGTTTAAGGCTTAATTAAGTATCAAGGAGAAGAAAGGAAAAGTGATGTTAGAAATGCAATGGTCCTAAGAAAGGACTTGCAGTAGATGTATTAGTGAAGCAGCAATTTATTATACGTTCTTGCAAGAGTGGTGTCCTAAAAAAGCAGGCACACCTGTGGTCAGAGTTTTCAGCATTTTATACCTATTCCTGTTTGCAGAACTCCCTCCCTTGTTTCCCTATGAATTAGGTACTTCCAAGGTTTACAGGCTTAACCGAGGTGCCTTCTTCGTAACAGTAGAGAATAGTTTGTAATTGCATATCTGGCAGGTTCCTGTTTCCCCTTGGAGAAAATAATATTCCTGAGCTTACTGAGCAAAATGCAGTATCTTTCTAAAGTTAATATTGTTCATCTTAAATAGCCCTTAACTGTTGTCCCTTTATCTATTAACGTATCTTGATTGGCAATGGTACATTTTTGTCCTTTATCTTCCTTTTGGAAGATGGCCTTTCATAAGACTTAGCTTTAGGCCTCAGTTTCCTGTAAGACCACTTAAGGCTTCTAGTCTTTGCAAAGTAAACGATTCCTGATGCTTAAGTCTTTTATTTCCCAAGTTAATATAAAAAAAAAAAATATATATTTTTATTCTACAGTTTGCAAAAACAACATTCCTCAGCATTTTCTACAGTGAGTAGAAAGGGGAAAAGATATGGGGAGAGAAAGATAGAAAGAAAGGTATCACCATCCTTGGATCCAGCAGCATCTCACGGGATCAGTTTAGATCTCCAGTTTTCTGGTGGTAGGTGCACATAGATCGATATTTTTATGCCCCTTTATACACTTGGGATATGGGTGGCATCCCCAGTTTCTGTAGGAAGTGTAGAGAAGTGGTGTTAATTTGCATGAGCCCCTTCCAGTGTGGTGCAGTCACCCTGCTTAGCAGAAGTTAAACTCAGGGAAAATACCCACCTAAGCAGAATTTATCTCTTGCTATTGTTAGCTTATCTGCAAGGAGCCGAAGGAAGAGAACAGAGCCATTGAGAGCAATTACCACCTCCTCCCTCCAGACAGGCCTTGCTAGTTCTCTGTCTTATCACCACACAAGGTTTGAGACAACAATAGTCGGACTCTTACACCCTCATTTTCCATTCCAGTCTCTTTTGTTCTTTCTGCTGGGTACGTGTATTTTAATTGCAGTGGGACATTGTGTCAGAGCTTGGCTTGCCTGCCCTTAGCCTGAAAGGGACTGGGGTAATGTCTTTCACCTGGGAAGATTCCCAGCTGCTTGTACTAACTGAAAAGAACACTCAGGTGAGAAAATTAATACAAGAAAATCAGCTTTCCTCCTCTCCGCACTCTTCTGGTTTCTCCGTTGCACAATTAGGTCGGGCTTGTTTTCAGGTATTGTTGCTAGTGTCTCTGGGTATTCTGTTTCTAGGAGGGGGGAAAGAGGGGGGGGGAAAGGGGAGCTCTTAATGTGTGTGGTGGGGCAGGACTGGCTTTCTGCTTTCATTTGGTTTGCTGATTTGGCCATTTTGTGGTGGGACCCCGGCTACTGCTGCAGTGTTTTCAGGTAGAGTAGGAATGAAAAGAGGTTTGTGATGATCTTCTTCGTGTTGTTAATTCTTGTGGTATCTGTGTGGTTTGTGTGCTTGTGTTTAATCTGTGGTCCTACAGTTAAATGAAAATTTGATTCTTTTTTTCTTCAAATAAAAACTTTTCTAATTCTTATGAAGAAATACTTGAAAGAGCTACTAGAATGTACTATATAGGCAGGGGATTGAGTTATTTTTCCTAATTTCTAGGAATAATTACTGATGTTTTTATAAAATATGCCATGATAGTTTTCAAATTGGACAAATAACCCTTGAAACTGGGATATACAAGTGAGGTACAGTCTTAGACCCTAAGGTTAGTGTATGCGTATTTCTTTGTTTATCCTTTCTCACTTGGACCCCAGAAGCTGCTAACAGGCATCAAACCAGACTATATCAAAACTTGTTTCTTCTGTTTGTTCTCTTCAGAAGTTTTGTTTACTGTCAATGTTTCTGAAAATCTCATTTCAAAGCAACTCATTCTCTGCATCCTCATCCCCTCAGTGGCAGTACATAACCTGCCATCTGAATTTCATAAGGTTTTCTGTCTGCTCTATGTCTTCACAGATGTCTGAATTATGATGTTCAGAACCATGCAGAGAAGGACCCTCTTTCTCTAAACCAGTTACATATATATATATACATACAGATCACTACGGTTATGTGAACTTTAGACATGCTAGTGTTTTGCTTTATTTACCTCCGTTGATATTCTAAGTGTACATACCTGAGAGAGTGCTGCTTTCTGCTGAAATGGAGGTGAAGCAGGCTACCTTTGTAGGTGGTGTAGGGCAGTGCAGGTAACTTGTTAGTGAAATGCAGTATAGGTGTGGTGGTGCAACTTCTACATCCCCCTGCACCTTATTTACTCTCCAGGAAAGAGTTGTATAGCTTGGTAGAAGATGGGGCTAAGTAACAAACTATAACTTTTTGCCCTTGTCCTTTCTGATATGGAAAAGCAATGCTGGTTGTAACTTATTAGAGCTCTACCTTAGATGTGCTGTAACTTCTGGGTTACAAATTCTCTGCACTTCAATGCTGTCCAGGTCGAGAATTTGTTTCTGCTTGCAGTGGTGCTGGTTATAAACAGGCTGTAAACTGTCTTTAGCATTAAGAAAGTTGTGAAAAAGATGGAAGCAGGGCGAATCTTTAAATCTAGCTAAAAACAAAAGCATGGTACAAATGCTGATCATGGTTTGACTGGTGTAAAATCAGACAACACTGCTGTCCTCGGTGGTATCTTGGATAAAGAATTCAGCCATACAGAACGATGACTGTTTATGATTTTCTGTGTTCTTCAAGATGATAGGATGTGTGACAACTCATTATTTAGTGCCTATGAGCTTAGTGTCTGGTCCCCTTATGTTCAGGAGATTTGAGTACTAGTTATTCAGCTTGCGAAAATGGACTATAATTCTCAAGCTGAATGGCCACATTGGCTTTTTATAAACTATTGAAAACGTTCTTCTCAGGATAACAGTGAACCTGTTGAGAATAAATCTATACAGAACAGAAGGTGCTCAGACTTTTTGTTGAGCTAGTAATGATGAGGAAACAGTGAACACATGAATAAAAGGTGATTGCAGAGTGTTCTGTAGATGATGCTGCAGAAATTAATCTGGAATGTTCTGTAATTATTTTAATTTTGTCCATCTAATGCCAGGCGTCTGACCAAGAATAAATGTATTGGCTAACGTCACTAACTGCCGTAGGTTTTAAATCCACGTGTACTGAATATTGTTCCCCCTTTCCGTCTAAAGGAAAAAGTATTACTGTTGGCTTCTCTAGATAAGCAAACTATTATTATTTATTCTTTTGTACCTCCTTCCCCCAAAAGGGCGGCAGGTGTGGGGTAGTGGTGGGAGAGGAGGAAAAAATGAAACACTTTCCCCAATATTCAGTCTGAAATGTTGTACCTGCTCTTATAAGAAGCTTCCTAAAACCAACTGCTGTAGTTACATATTTTTGTATGCTGACTTCGTTTCTTTTTTTTTTTAACTCGAAGAAAAAGATTAGAAATCCTTTCTTGTAATTTTGTTCTGATGAATTCTTTTCTCATTTTTTGGCTACTGTTTTTAGTTGATGCTTCAAAGGAAAATTTGTGTCATACTGCTGCAATAAAACTTGTGATTTGACAGTTCTTCCCTTGTGTCCCATGAGGCAGAAAAGAATGAAATGGCTTATTCCTCTTTCATTGCACATAGGTGCACAGGAAAGACAGGCAGCTGTTGCTTTGTGCAAAGCAATCTGCTCTAAGGGCAGTGCTGCTGTGCCTTGCCCATCAAGGAATAATCCCTGTAGCCTCCCTTCAAGTTCTACAGATACTAGTTACGCGCAATGGCTTCTAAAACTCTGGACCATGTAGTTTCACCCAATTCAATACCTAGGGGCTGACCCTTGTGTTTTAAAAACATTTCCTGCATGAGTGACACTGCAAGAACAGTGTGACTACTTTATTTTTCCCTAGCACTTACATATACTTATATCCCTTAGAAAATTAGGTCTGATAAAACTAACCAAAATTTACTAAATAAAATGTTGGCAAAAGGCATTGCTCCTCTAAATGGAGGAGGTTGTACAGATGGGAAGCAGTGTTGATGACTAATGCATTGTTTAAGCAGAATTGTGAGGTGTGCTTTTTTTAATTAGGTAAGTCTTGGATATCTCAATGGTTGCTATTAAAATACTCACTGAACTTCTTACATTCCTTGAGATACTTATCCTGTCCTCCTAGCCTGCATTCAAAGGTGCTGTTATCTGTCTCCTAAGTCTTCTTAGACCTTCATTTCCCCAGCGACTTCCATAAGGTCACATGGAGTAGTGGGTGGATATTTATAGGTTGTTTATAGGATACTTAGATTGGATATTACGAAAAATTTTTTTACTGAGAGAATGGTTAGGCATTGGAACAGGCTGCCCAGGGGGGTGGTGGAATCACCATCCCTGAAGGTGTTTAAAAAATGTCTAGACGTGGCACTTCCAGACATGGTTTAGTGTTCCTGATAATATTTAGTAGACGTTTGGACTTTATGATCTTGAAGGTCGTTTCCAACCTTAATGATTCTATGATTCTATAATGCAGGGAGTTTGTCCTGGGATTTTCTGAGCTAAGGCTTTGAATCCAAGTTGCTGAGCCATCCTTTCTTACTGCAGAAAGGAAATACTGACAAGGTAAGCATTGGAACAGTTCTAAAAATAAATACCAGTCTTTTTATGTTCATACTTGGGAAATCTGCCTAATTTTTCAGAGGTTTTTCAGTAATTAAAATGCTGCTGAAAAAATGCTGAGAACATTCATCTCCTATACTGCATCATATTGCTATCTGTAAATCATATACCTCAAAATTATCAACTCTGTGGGGTTTTTGGAGTAGCTGGGTGGTTTATCAACAATACTTCAAGGAACTGAAATGATTCCTCTTCTCCGTTTTCCTCCCTTTGTATAAAGATTGGTGCTTAAAAGAATGAACCTATTTGGTGCAAATTACAAATTGATTTTGTGTTTTGAAGCTGCTAACAAAGAAAAGAGTAACTGCAATGCAATAATCTGCTGTTTTTGAGAAAATGAGGAGAAGCTGAATAATTTCATCTCGTCTCCCCTGACAATTTCAGAAATCAGTAGAATATTACTTACATTATCTTTTAAGCCACTAAATTATTGTTACAATTCATGCATCATGGTTTATGATAGAAAGTCCCATAACATGTTACCCAAAATCTGTTTAAATCTTTGTTGTTGGAAAAAGGAGAGGAAAACAAATACTTTACTGCAATGTTAAAGAGATTTAAAGCAGTATTTTGCAGTTCTTTTATCTGCTTTGTCTTAAGACACATGAAAGATTTCTCAAGACAAATTTAAATGCTCTAAATGAACATTAAAAAGGTTTTCTGCTCCAAAAGTATGGTTTTATTTACTTCTATGGTCCTCAAAGTGCTTTAGGAACTTTACAGAGAGCTATCTGAAGAGGGAGCTTTCTTGAAGAGCTTGCAGTGTGTTGGAGGAAGCAAGTAGTGGCTGTGTTCTGGTGGCCATGCCTTGTAAATGATGTGCGCTGGTACCCATGTTCTCTTTGAGGATTATGGGTGTGTTGTAAGAACAGAGGTCAGTAGGTCTATCATGCAGAAGTTATTTTTGAGAAGTCTTGTGATCTGCTCAGCGGCCTCAGAAGAAAAGTAGACATAGAATCATTTAGGTTAGAAAAGACCTTTAAGATCACTGATTCAAATTGTAAATCCAACACTGTCTAGTGCACTGCTCATCCAAGAGAATGCAGGTGCTAGAAACCACGAAGTACTAGAGTGAGACTGTGATGGTCTATCTCTGATTTATTTTCATTTTCCTTTTTCGTGTGCTATTATCTGTCACTGGAAAGTAATTTCTAGAAGGAGGGGAAAAAAAAAAAGAGTAATCTTTGCCAGGGCTTTTGGCTGCCTGCCACAAATTTTGTGCAAAAAAAAATGTGGTTGAAATTAAAATGTGTGCAAGCAATAGCATTTGCTTAGTGATGTTCTTTTCCAAGTCAGAAGAATAGTGTGGTTTGTTGTGGTTTTTTTTGGTTGTGTTTTTTTGTTTGTTTGGGGTTTTTTTGTTTGGTTGGTTTTTGTTTTTTAATACACCTGTTCAGGGCAAGGCTGAATAGAGTTCTTTGATTTCTGGTAGAACTACACAATCTTTCACTTATATCAATTGATTTGAGTAAGAATAGGAAACAAAACTGCTGTCCTTCTAAGTGGGTACTCTTTAAAGTACATCGCCAATAGGCCTTTGAGTAAAGTGTGGAAGAATTCCTGTTGCCTTTGTTTGCTGTACTATGCTACCGGTAATTCTTTTTTTCTTCATCTTACAGACTTTGGTTACTTTAAGAGCTCCTTTCTAGATTAAATGGATGCACTTTTGCTTGTAGCATTTTTTTAATAAGGAGGCAGATATAAAAGGAGCTCAGTATACTATTCTTCACTCTGATGTTTGTACAAATAGCTTGTGTTGAAAATTTGTCTGCATTCTTGTAAGAGTTCTGCATTTTGACTTTCTTGTGCCAATAGGGGACCCAAAAAAAATAGTCCTAGAATCTTTAAAGTCAAAACATAAACTTAAAGTTTCATAATAGAAAAAAAAAGTGTTTCACTGCTAACATTTCCTGTAAAACAAACCTAAAATAACAAAACATCCAGCTCTGAGCAAATGACCTGTAGAACAACTTCCAGGGAGCAAATGGGGGCAAACCCCTTTTTGATCATGTTTAACAGCTAGTAGTTTCAAAGCACCATTTCTCTACTTAGACTTTTTAATAATGTCTGGTAAAGTGAACAGGTATAGTAGTTGAGTGTGTTCCCTCAGCAGTGCCCATGCCCTCCCCAGTGAAAGAGGAGAAATTTTGTGTACTTCGCATTCAGCTGTTGCACTTCAGTGTAAATTGATGTTGACTGTGGGTCTCTGGCTGAGACAATATGCTGTAAACTGGGACAGCTGGGCTCTGAGTGCTTATGCTGTTGGTTTTTTTCTTTTCCACTCCTGCTATGAGGACAGTAATTGTGAGGAGTGAAATATGGGATGAACAGCTGCAGATAGTAACAGAATAAACTACCACTACCATGTTTACCAGTTTGTTGCATCGGTAATATTCATATTTCAGCTAATCAGTGGGAAAGGTAGATGCATGTTAATGTGTATCAAACAGAGATCTTCACAGCTCTGTGGAAACTTTTCAACTGCTATTACTAAAATTTTTCTGAATGTTCACAGAGAAATTCTTCTGAGGACTGCTACAAAAATTAATATTGATTGTGATTTTCTTTGAAATAAAAATCTTGTTTGTCTGGAAAGGTTTCAGGAAATGGGAAGAAAAGCTGAGGTCTCTTCAGCTCTTAAACAGAATAGACAAAATAACCTAGGTAACTGGGCTGGTTGCCTGGACACTGACACCAGGCAAGATGATTGAGACTGATACGGGATGCAATCAGACAGTAGTGTTAGCAAAGCTAATGCCAGTCAGCATGGTGCTATGGAAAGCAGGTTCCCTGTTGTAATTTTCTTTTGAATTAGATTGGAAGTAGTAAATGAGACAGTCTTCACTTAGATTTACATATGACAAAGAGCTTGGCTGCAAAGTGAATTTCCTTAAAGCACGGTACAGTTAGCAGTTGTGAAACTAATTAGAATTTCATCAATGCCTATAAATGTAACTGTAAATGTGGAAGTGTCCAGTTATGCAGATATTTTCTAATGGAATTCTCTGAATGTGAACTTGGTTGTTTTTTGGTTGGTTCGTTGTTTTTTGTTTGTTTTTGAATGGGTGTTGTGGAAGCATAGAATCATTGCTGGCTTAAAGTGAGGAGGCAGAAAATGACAGAAGCTGCTACTGTGTGCTTCAGTAATGGAAAGTGCAGAGCACTTAAAAGCAGTAAGGTTTTTGGATGCAGCATATTAGCAATAATCATTGCCTAAGAAAGTATTTTTAGAGACTAAATATATGTTCTACACTGACACAGAGGTTTCCAGATAAATACATCTGTAAATGTATTTGTAAAAGCATCAGAGGCAAATATCTAATCATATTTTCTTCTTATAGAGATGTCAATGTTTTATGACTGTATGCATTGTGATTTGCCTTTTCCCTGGTGTGCTGTGTATGTATAATACACAGATCACCAGTGTTATTAAGGATGCCTTTATTCATTAGATGGAAATTAGTAGGTAACTGTTCAAACAAAGAATACACTTATTTGCTCACATAGCTCACTCACAGGTTCACCCATAGTACTCTTGGTGAAGCCACAGTTGATAGGCCAATCCCAGCTGGATGCTCAGAGCAGAGCTGTGTGTTTGTTGCCGTGCAGCCCCTGGGGCACAGCGTGAGGAGTCTTTGGTTCTACCAGGTGCATAGATATCCCTATGGCTTCATCTCCCCATGGTCTAGTTTGCACAACCCCTTGCTAATCCTACTATGTACTAGTGGCTTTGTACAGTATGAGCAGAACCTCATGGCCTCAGTTTGTCAGTCCTTGCAGATTCAACAGGACCACAAGACTCAGGAGCTTATCCGTCCTTGGGAGATTGTCATGCACTACCTTCCTGCAGAAGCAATGGGAAATGAAGTTATTTGCTTCCCAAGACCTTGTTTCATCTGCCTCTGAAAATTCAACACCACCTTTCTGAAGAACTTTTATTGTGTTTATAAAGATTTTGACACATGCGCCCGCCCCCACCCTCCCCCAAGCTTCAGAGCCCTTAACCTGATACTTTTGAGCAAAGACCAGTATTTATTTTTTTTTTCAGCAAAAATTTGTATCTTCTACTGGCAAATTGGAGATCTAATTTTCGTAGTTATATTTATGCTAAGAGGTACAAAAAATTGCAGAAATATTGAAGCCGTAGTGGACATAAAATTTTTCCTTTTCAGAGAATGAGCAGAAAATAACATTGTAGAGAAAGAAAAGCTGCATGCTTACTGAGACTGCTAAGTTGTTTGAGGGGAAAATGTCTCAATTATGTTGCCCATCAGTCCTTCCGCTCTGTGTATTGTTTTTGGTTTGATTATGTGTTAAATTTTGTTCCAGCTTCTCAGTTACATCTCAAAAATGGTTTTTGAGTGGTTATTACTTGCAGACTGCCAAATAATGATAATCCATCAAAAGCCCCGTGAAAGAGGTTGGTAGTATCCTAAATGGGACTGCCTGAAATCTTTCCATGTAGGATCAGCTCTGTCAGGTCTTTGTGGGCTAGGTAAAACCTCACTAAAGGTGGTAGGTGTAATGACTTTTCAGAATCTGTTAAACTCTTTTTTTAGTGGTTTCAGTTACTTTCTTCTGAATATGTTGTCAAACATGGGGGACTGAAATCCTGTCTAGAAACAGACCCATGAAGGTTTTGTTGTGATGGTGGCACAGAGAAGCTACAGAAAATGATGTGTATAGTCAAACAAAAGCTGTAGATATGGTCCTCAGGAAAAAAATAAAATTGAGAATGCCTTCGGTCTAAGTGCTGTTTGGAAAGGGCCGTGGATCCAAGAAAAAATAAATTACAACATCTTTCTTTTTCCATGAACTCCATGAACTAATTTGGGCTCTGGTACTTTTTTTATATGAATGAATTGTGTGAAGGAAATGACTGTACAGAAACATCTTCCTCTGGCGAGAGGTGTCAGGGAGGTAGGAATCATCTTCTGAAAACAATACAAATAAACTTTTGTACATCTCTTAAATGGATCAGGTATGGCTGAGTGTTTCCAAAAAAATACAGGAGAAAGGGTAAACAAGACTTGTTTTTTACCTTGTATTTCAGAGGAGTAAGAGTTATTTTTGGATAATAAATGTTACATATCCAGATTTATTCAGTATATAATGTCCATAAACATCTTAAACTGAGCACTGATGTTTTAAGCTTTCGTAGAGATCAGTGAAGTTTAATCATATATTTCTGAGTTATGGAGGGAGGCTATACAACTGAGCCACAGGAGTCAACATAAAATATAGACAGCTTGCAAAATATGTGAACATCACAAGGCATGATTGAACCTATCTTGAAAATACTTGCTTTATTATAATTTGAAGTGCAGGTGATTAACTGCAAAGATTAGAAAGCTGGTTTTACAGAAAGCTAATATGAGCTTCTTCCATAAACTTTTCCTTGTACAGTTGATGTGGAAATGCTGATATTGCTTGTAGTTGATTTAACACATCTTTGCTTACCTGTTTAAGATTACTGTTGTAATTAGTATCTCCAGAAGTATTGTTGTAAATCATATTACATGGAAACGCTTTGCTGATAGCAGTGGTCAGAGCAACACAAAACCACTTACTCACAAAAGGGTTCTACTGCCTAGAGAAGATCTGTCTGGAGAAGACAACCCCAAGGCCTGTGACTGCCATGTGGAAGGCTGTGCTTCATTGGCTGGGTCTGTCACCTATAAAGCTACTGTGCTGTCAGTTGTTAGGAAAAGCAGCTGTAGCATCAATCACTATTTCTCCTCCCATACCCCTTCTGACCTGCATTAAAAGAGAATACAGCACATACTGATGCCAGGCATTAGTGCCAGCTACTGCTATGACAGAAGTACAGGTGATAGTTTGTGGCAGGTGACAGTCGCAACTCATGGACAAAATGGGAGCTGTTACTTTGCGAGCGGCTGTTCTTTGAGGCAAGAGAGACAACTGGCAGAAAGATGAAGCAGATGACAGGGCTACCCTAAGGTTCCTAGAAAATCAGATCTATGCCACTTAAAAAAAACCCCAAACCAACACACAAAACAAAAAAAAAATCCTGCCTTAAATGCAAGTCTCTGCCCTTTACAACTGCTGTAACAAGGTTGTTTCTTGTAAGAAGTGCTCAATTTCATCAAGCCTCTGTTCTTTTTGCAAAACTGAAGTTAAATGCAAACCTAAATGATGTCTTACTACACATGAATATCAGAAATATGTTACAAATATTAATTGGAAACTTTCACAGAAACCAGTTAACAGGACCATCAGTCTCCTGCATGTACCCGAGTATTAGATGGTTGGTGAGGGAATCTGGGACACAGGTCACTTTTCTTCTTTCCTTCCAGTTGCAGGCAGTGACGTTGGAAGAAACAGATGTCCCCAATATGTCACTGCCACAACTCTGGGGTTTTTTTTGATAATGGGCTGGCCTACATGCCATCAGGCTTGCTGGTGTTAGATGAGATATAACTTTCTCAAAGGAGGAAGAGGGTCTTTGCTCAGGAGCCTCGATCGTGAGGATGGTGGGAAACTAGCACAGGTTGCCCAGAGAGATGGTAGATGCCCCATCCCTGGAAAACATTCAAGGTGAGGTTGGATGGGGCTCTGGGCACCTGATCTAGTTGAAGATGTCCCTATTTATTGCAGGGAGGATGGACTGAATGACCTTTAAAGGTCCTTTCCAACTGAAACCACTCTATGATTTTATGATAATTGAGAAAAATCCTCAGAACATCAGCTGACTTTCCAAGAACGCTCTCTATGCTAACACTCAGTACAATTTTATTTTATTTTTTTTAATTAAACAAATGGCTTACAGCGGGGGATATTTTGAAGGTGATTCATACCTAAATGACATTGAGGTATATTAAATACATAGAAAAGTTCTTGTGATTCAGGTCTTAAATACCAGAGGACAAACTTGTTGGGAGGATAACCGTGAGAGTTTCATGGCAATCTTCTATTACTTCTGATGGCCAAGGTGGATTTAACTGTTAAGGATACAGAAGTAACATTCTATTACCCTCCAATGGGGTGTGTTAGTTATCTGTGAAAGGTGTACAGTTGCTTTTCGCTTTTGATGAAATGAAGCAGGTGAGGACAGCTGTGGTTTAACTGTGGTACGGAAGTATCCATGCACACCACTAAGCAGGACCAATGAGTCGGTGTGAGGGAAGGAAGCAGATACGTCATCTTCCTTGGTGAATCCATGTCTGCATAAAAGAAACTCTCTGAAATCCTATATGTTGGAACTGCTGCTAACAGGAAAGAATTGGTGATTAAAGAAAATAATAATTGCTTTTTGATAGATTGTGCAGAAGATGAAGCAAAGCATCAAGTGCACCTAAAAGGCAAAATAGAGATTTTTCTGTTGGCTGACATTTATTTTTATTTTCTTTCATTAGAATGGCTTTAAACATCCATTTACTCAGGATTTTGGGTGACATTATGCGTGTTTCATGTGTCAGTAAAATGAGAGAAAAAAACCCTGAGATTTGCTGTTTTCTCTTTTTTTTGTTGTTGGTTGGTTTTGTGACAGGTAACCTTTAAATCTATCACTTTTGCCCAAGATTAACAGTAATGTCCTCACCAGGGTAAAGGCTCTGGAATGTCTAAATTAAAAATGGATTGCTGAAATTCCTTGTGCTGAAACTAAATTCAGGGCCATAAAAATTTCTTTACTAAGTAGTTGATCCTCTACAGTTATAAGAGAGTGACTGGAGATGCCTCTTGGCTTATTTAAGTTCCCTGCTTTGTGGAAATAGATGAAGCCCAAAGAGATATTCCAATAGATGAGGTCACTGGAGAGAAGAGACCTGGGCAATGAGTAAAGAGTGGTCCAGAACCGTTAGTGTACTATGTAGTTTAACTACGTAGTTCTTAACAATACTCTGTCAACCAGTAAATGTACAATTCTGTTTTTGTAGAATTTGACAGTCATTATTCCTTCCTAAAGGAAGAAAAACGATTTTAAAAACTTTTTTTCTAGTGCTTTAAGTATTGCAAAGTTTAAGTATTGCAAACCTAGAATTTATGCCAAAATACAGTGACTATAAGTAATGAATGAACAGTTAAATTACAGCTTGGTTTTGTGATCTAACTAGTCATGGTTTAGTCTCCTTGTGCTGAGCAAAGACCAGTGTAACTTTCTGTGTTCTGTAAAGACTGTTATTAGAATCTCTCAGCTTCCTGTAAACCTTACTTTTGAGATATATTTTAATAATTTTTAAAATACTAGTATTTAATCCTAAAGCCATTCATCCTAACAAAATTCCAAAACTCACAGGTTTGTTGTGCGGAAAAAAAAAAAAAAAATCGCTTCAGTGTCGAGAGGGAAGACAGAGGTCTGGACTAAAAGTGCTGAGACTTGCTTGCTGGGGAGGACAAAGGAGTGTATAATAGGAAAGAATAGAGATGGATATAACTTGTGGCGCACATCTCTAGGTGTAATTAATGAAGTGCTTGGGCATTTATCTTTGTAGGCTGACCTGGTAAGATCTGGAAAGTATTAGAGGAAAATATGTCATGCCCAGATCCAACCAGTAATGAGGCTGAAGATGTATTCCCAACAGGCACAAACATATGTATACGTGGCTGGCCACACAGACTGTGGACAGGCATTCTGAGTGCTCCATATAAGTACAGACAGCACTAGTGGCCTCATCCTGCTCTGTTCTCTGTCTTGAGTAGATGAAGGTCTGCTGGTGAGGATCTTGCCATCAGGATGGAGCCATCTCTCCGTGCCTGCACTTCTGATAACATTTCTAAGTGCATGGCATCTACGATTTTAGGCTAGGAGAGAGCATGACTGGGGTATTAGAGCTTGCAGGAATAGGTATGGATTTTACAGTGGACCATGCCTGGGTTTAAAACCAAAAAGAACAACAAGAAAAATCTTACCAATAAGGCAACAATTCTTCTTATCTCTTGATGAGGAGTGCTAACCATGAAGCTGTGGTTAGCATCTCTTGGAGGCTCATAAAAAAAATTGGGGAGGATGACTGGGAAGCAGGAGCTCCATTCCATCAGGCTCACTGGAACTTAGGGACTGGAGCTGGGGCTTTCCTTGGTGAGTACTCTGCCTTCTAAGCTCTTACGCTAAAAGGGAGCAGCGGGTATGGGAATAATAACTAATAGCTTAGCATCTGTCTGGAGACAGACATAATTTCCATGTTTCCTTGTGATCTTCCAACTGGTTTCCACCCTAAGAGGCTGGGGTTGCTGCCTGCATGCTCCCATATTTGGTCAATGAATAAAAGGAACTGCCTGAATTAGGCTGATTGAAGTTACTCAGAGGAAGATGGAAACAGACTTGCTTCTTGGTGCTGACATCTTACATCACTCAGGCAGTGAATGTCAGGCAGGCTGGGTTAGCCCCACTGCTATCTGTTAGATAGGCTGAGTTAACTTGCACGGCTTGGTTTTCTGTGTGGATCTTTTGTTATTGGGGTTTTTTTTGCGGTGGTGGTGGTGATTGATTTGGTTTATTTTTAATATATCCAGAGAACTGTTTTAAAAAGGATTTGGCTGTCCCAGTCCATGTGAGGACAGGGAGAAGAGTGCCCTTGTCACCATTTGAAAGACTATTTTTCTGTTCAGATGTTTGCCCAAGATAGCCAGTGAAGCTGGTGTTTATTTGCAGCCACAGTGAGTCAAAATGAAGGTAGTGGGAGGCACACGTTGCACAGAACTGTGTGTTCCTGCTCAGCATCTCAGTACACACTGCTTTTCAATCTTTTTCTGGCACTACAACAGAAGTCTCAGCTGTCTTAGTGAAGAGTTGAGCCCTGAAGACTGTTCTAAGATCAGGATCTTGGGGAGTGTGTTTTTCATCAAAGGCTTTTCTGCATCAAAGACAGCTGATCTTTGCAAATGTGTGGTAGGATTCCCCACCCTGTGAATGAGAGTTCCCTGTGTCTAAAGGTGTTGCTCACCTGTGGGCTTCACAAGGAGTCAATTGAAGTAGATCTGATTGATTTCTGGGTTGATGGGGTTTTTTGTTTGTTTGTGTGTGAGTTTTTTTGTGGGGGGTGTTTTGTTTGTTTATTTGGGTTCTTTTTGTTGTTTTGATTTTGTTTTTTCCCATATCTCTTTTCTCAGATTGGAAAATAAAAAGGTGGATGAGTCATCCTTTCAGCTTTCCAACCCTTATTTTATCTGCTCCTAATAAACTGCAGGGATTTGTTGATATTTCTAACAGGGAGATAGGACTCTGCTATGACAAAGCAAATAAGTGGTGCTTTCATGGGGTAAGTTTCACCATCTCAACTCCTAGAATAAGCATCAATAATTTAATTGATACTAGACATCAGTAACTTAATGGGATTTTACTACTTGTCAAGTCCACTAGTTCACTGCCATGTGCTTTTTATTTTCCATAGCATGTCTTGTCTGAAGCATCATTGTTAGCTGTACACATTTATTAGCTCTGCTTTAGGTTAGATGATGGTTCAGCAGTGTGGATAGTTGCCTATAGAAAATATACAAGCAATTTCTTTCTTCTTTCTGCAAGAATAGAGTGGCAGTGTGGATAATAATGAATATTTAGAGTGCTTTTATTGAAAAAGACCAGAATAAAAGACACCACCAAACAAACACACATTTTCTAACAGCATTCCTACAATTTAATTGGAAGTTTACCAAGATGAATGTGATTAAACACTGTTTCACTGAAGACAAGGGATAGATTCATCCCTGGTGCACTTCCAATGGACTGTGGAGGTATGCCGGGAGTGGATTTGTCTTGCTTTCCAGATATTTTCTTGAGGCTTTTTTGGGGAGAGGTACTCAAGAGTTAAAGGGTTGAGTTTAAGCAGCAGATTGGGCAGAAAACTACATCTGTGCTACTTGTGACACGTTAAAGAATTTTGTAGGTTCCATTTTGGCCTTCTTCTCTAATTATCTATGTTAATACATATGTCCTTTTCTGGGAGCCTTTGATAGGCACTGCTGCCTTTAGAGCAGTAGTGAAAGGACTGCACATAACCATGTAATAGTCATTCTGTACCAAGAAGTGCACTGTGGAGAAAGTGGTCTCTGAAGGCTGTGAATCCATAGCAAAGCCCCTTCATGCTTAACCTTTGAAACAAATTATGGTTCATTTATAGCAATAACACGCTTGGCAAAATTTTGATATACATTCACAACTTCTACTCTGGAAAGCCATGGAAGCCTTATGATGGATATAAGTGACTTAATGAAAGGCTGGGACTGCCTAAACAAAGGAGATCATAAGATCTTGTCAAGCAGTATGGTATCAAAGCAAGGCACTTGGCTGCAGTGGAGAAAATTTTGGTTTCTTGCCATACAGCAACAATATGATGTTAAGAAAATCTCCACCTTACTGTGTGCCTCTTTTATTATTCTGAAAATTTATAATGATCTCTCTTCTATTATTACAAGCTTTACGAGTTAAAGTCTATATAAGACCAGATATAATCTGCAGAATACCCACTTGCAGGGCTTCATGGCACAAGGGACTTTATTCATTGCAGCTTGTTGCTTTGGCCATGGACAATTATGTTTGGTACCCTCCTCAACTCCTTGGCTTAGAAGAATCAAAAATGCTTATATTTAAGAATCAATATTGTGCATGTTTAAGCACAATGCTCCAATTGCTCTGGAGGTCAAAGGCTATGTGATTTGTCTTGCTGTTTCTTTTGAATGTTTTCAGACAGCCTCTTCTCCTTCCTTTTTTTCACCCTCTGTAATAGATCTGGGACTCTGCTTCCCAGAGGTGCACCTTCCGCAATCTTCTAAAACCAAATTCCCAATAAGGAGTTAACCTTCCACTCCAGAGTATCATGGCTCCTGAAGTTCTGCAAAGACCCTTTTCCTCCTTTCTACCTAACCCTTGAAAGCCCTTGTAGTGCAAGTCCTTTTAACATTGCCTGTTGTTGCCCTTATTTGAGGAGTCCCTGGGGACTCCTCTAGCCAAGTTTGCTGTTGCCATCTCATGATGGTCTTGCTTTATCTCATTATCTAGAGCCTTCCTGAGCAGAAGTTTCAATAATGAGGCTCTTGCGCTGCTGTCCTGGTTTGAGTGAGAACAGAACTAATTCTGTTCAGTAATTTTGCTTTCCACCTCAGTTCTTCTAACTAACTGCACTGACTGAAGTTAGCAGCCTGTTTCTCACAGACAGTGTCTGCTTCTAGCAGTGATAATGCCTCATGTTTAGAGTTACTACCAAGGATTGGTGTGCAGACCAAGGCCACTGCTGGATCCTGTGTACCACGCTGGGGGGTGCGGAAAAGTGAAAGGCTGCACCTGCAGGGAAGAGAGGACAGGACAGGTGACCCTAAATCAGCCAACAAGTTATTCCATCCCATATACGTCATATTTGGCTTAGAGATGAGGGATCCAAGGGGTCTCTGGGCTCTTCTCCCTCTTGGACTGCTTTGCCGGCTTGGCTTGGCTCGGGTCTCCTTTCGGTTCCTTCCTTGAAGCACCCAAGGAGGACTCTGTCCGTTCTGCCTTCGATCCTGATCTGTGTGTTCCTGAACTCGGTACCAGAATCCAGCTCCTGAACACAGCTCCTGTCTGCTGCAGGGCCCAGCCTGGGACTCCCCCCGGTGCCTGCTCCACAGCATCAGTGGTGACGGTGATGGAATTACCATGAGGGGGGTTGGGTTTGATACTGGTTTTGTATATATTTGTATATATTCCGTTTTTATAATTATTAATTTCATTTTCATTACAGCTGTTCTAGTTTCCTTTTCTAATTGCAAAGTCTCTCTCCCTTATTCCCTTTCTCTTCCTCCTTTGGGGAGGGAGGGGGTTAACAGAGTGCATCTGTTAAGGGTCTAAGGGGCCATCCTGACCCTAAACCGTGACAGCTGCACAATAAAAAGTGGCTACTTAAGTCTTTATAAATAAATGTGCAAGATTGTAGTAACTCCACAGAACACCTAGCTTTCTGTAGAAGCAACCTATTCGAAGAAGAGGGAATTGTAATTTGACACTCAAGCAAGCAAAGTCTTTTATCACATTGCTGATGAACTACAACATCAGAATTCCAGAAATATCTATTGTCTGACTATTGCCAACTTATTTTTGTACAAGGTGGGCCAGTGAAGAACTTGTAGTCTTTTAAATTATAGAAAAAAAAAATTAATTAATCCACACTTTCAATACTGGAGTTTCTAATAAAGAAATCTCTTGAATGATTTTTCCAATTTACTGAAGAACACTTTAAAATCTTTGAAAGGAAGCATGTACTTAGGGATTTTTTTTTTCTTATTCACAACTTTCTAGTTTTGTCTTCAGTATAATGGCTTGAATGAAAGATCAAAGTTGAAATGTCTCAATCTATAACTTCTTTATATATCTATTCTGCTTGCAAGTAGTCATAGGTTGTGTTTTACCTTTCAAGCTAAGGTTTGGACTTCTTTTTTTGTTCCGTGTGAATTTTAAATTTTAAGAGAATAGGAACAGTTTTGTACTGTTTAAAAACTATTAGCATGACTGAGGTAGGTGTCCATAAGAACGAAATACTCCTATTTTTCTCAAATTACAATATTTTAATTACAATGAAGGAACCTCTTCCTCCTTTCATTTTCCTTATTCCTCATCAATCAGGTTGCACATAATTAACAAGATCTATTTAATACTCATTGCCATGGATGGCTGCATAGAAATACTGCACAAACTTCTTTCCCTTTTAGGAATTTGTGAGGAATTATTTTATCCACCACCTTTCCCCCCCCTACCCCCTGTGGCAATTCTAGTGTGCTTACATAAATGCTTTGTAGACCACATTTAACTTCAGGTACCTTGTGTCCATAACAAGGATTTCCATCATGCATTGTCCAGCTGGAGGAGTTTTTAATTTGTTCATCATGTCCTACTTTGCCTGCAGAAGTTTGGTGGGTCCTGATAGCTTTTCTTCTCAGCCCCAGGACAGGGAAAAACACACTGATTCTTTTCAAACATCCAAATTTTTCTCTCTTTATTTGCCCTCTTGTACCTCTTTCCTCACCAAAGGTAGACGGTCACTCTTCTAATTCCTCCTTTTCCACTTTTCCTGTATTCTGCTTTCCCTGGCTAAACCAGCCTTCACAGTGTTTCTGGGTTTGGTTTTTTTTGTTGTTTTTTTTTTTTAATCGCTGCTCACATTTCTTCCCCATCTGTGGTCACGGTGAAAGTTCAAAAATTGTCCTCTCTGACTTCTCTGCTTGTCAATTCAGTTTCCTCCCTCTTCCTACTGTCTTACCTCCTCTGGTACTGCTCATCCCTCCTTACCTATTTTATCACACTGTTTTGCCACCTCCAGCTCATTAGCATCTGTCCAACAACCTGCTCATTTGGGAGCATCTGAGCCATAGAACATAATGCCATCAAAGGAGTAATGACCTCCCTGAGGCTCTGTCCTGCTTCTTGTCTTTGTATCTGACTCTACGCCTCAGTCAGTATACCTGACTCTCTTTGTCAAAAAGGATCAAAGCCATCATAATCCTTCTCTAATGATGAGATAGAGTAATTACATGTTCACCTCTGATCTTTACGTATGGCCACATTTTTGACAGTTTTTCTCATTAAATGGCTTTTGCAAGCTAGAGGTTGTCAGAATAAGTAGGACAGCAGTTTCTGGCACCATTTGTTAGAATTTGAATGCCATCCTAAAAAGCATTGGAACAGATATTTGTGCTGTCTTTGGCTGTTGCTCACTCTGAACCACACACAGCAAATTTTCAGGGTAAAGGGAATGGACTAGAGGAAGAAAGTGTGATATTGCAGATTATTTTAACGGTTTATGCAGTTTTTGTGGCAGTGTTTGCACTTATCTTCATATTCTAGGGCTTTTGTGATCACTGGATCAAATAATTGTCGGGGTGAGCTGCTGGAGGAGGATAATGCTTGATGGAGGTCATGGGTTTACATGTGCCTGGATTAAATCTGGAAGAAGGGTAGAATGAGGTTGATTCTCAGAATTTGCCGTATTTTCTTAAAAAGTAAAAACTCATGAGGAGAAACTCTTGCAAAATTCAGATTGTTTTCATCCAAATTACTCAGCTTCCCTTTAATAAGATAAAGTCTTGGAGTTACAGTTATTCTCAGGATTTCACCACACTCAGCAGCTATGTGTATATGTAATAGGTTCAGGAAATTGTCCTGCTTACCTAAACTTGAAAATCAAATGGTACAATATTTTTCATGAAACAAAATTAATTCTGTGAATTTTAAATAAACGGAAAGAAGTAAATTCATATTGAGATGGTGGTAGTGATGTTGCACTCTCCCTTATAGGCAACTTTGAAGGACATTCAAGATGAGGAGCAGATCAGTCTGGTTCACAATTTTTTGTTGTCAGAGTCAGAAGAGACTCTGAAATGCGAGTTTACTTATTTAAATGGGGTTTAAAACCCTATTTTCTTCCTAGGTTTGCTAAATATTTGATACAAAATGAACTAGAGAAAGCTTAACACAGGAGTATCATGTGTTTCATGGTGTCCTGATTTTGTTTGGGATGGAGTTAATTTTCTTCCCAGTAGTTTGCACAGTGCTGTATTTTGATTTAGTATGAGAACAGTGTTGATAACATGCTGATGTTTTAGTTATTGCAAAGTAGTGCTTACCCTAAATTAAGGATTTTTCAGTTTCCCATGCTCTTCAAGTGAACTGGGAGGGAGCATGGCTAGGACATCTGACCAGAATTAGCGAGGGGGATATTCCATACCATAGTATGTCATGCTCAGTATATAAACTGGGAGTTGTCTGCGAGGTGCTGATCGCTGCCTGGGGACTGGCTAGGTGTGAGTCAGCAAGTGGTGAGCAACTACACTGTATGTCTCTTGTTTTCTTGGGTTTTATTTTTCTCTCTTTGTTATCTTCCTTTTCATTACTATTATTATCACTGCTATTGTTATTGCTACTATAATATTTCATTTTATAGCAATTATTAAACTGTTCTTATCTCTACCCAGTTGTTTTACTTTTTTTTCTTGATTCTCCTCCCCATCCCACTGGGGGTGGGGTAAGGAGGGGTGAGTGAGAGGCTGCATGGTGCTTAGCTGCTGACTGGGGTTAGAGCACAACATATGGCAAGAATATGTGCCTGGGAAGAGAGATCTGAATCAATTTCCAAGTTGAATTCAGTGAATTTTGTAAATGCATGTGAGAAGGCATTGCCACGGTACTGCATTTCTATTCAACAAAAATTATTCCTGAACTGGACTTGATAATTATTCTTGCAAATAACTCTGAATGAGCAATCTGTGGTTTTTTTTGATGGATAAACTGTTTTACAAAACGGTTGTCTATTCTTAGCATCTTAATTTACAGTGTAAATGGTTCTAGGAATTCCTTAATTGCAACAAAAAAAATTATGCATGATTTTTCATAATGATGTCAGCATGATGATGCAATTGACAGTGATATTATAATTTTTTTTTTGGTTGGTGGTATTATAAATTTTTAAGGTTTTGTAAATTTCATTCTGTCGTCTTTTTAAACTAGTTGACTTCAGTCATTATTTTTTAAACTGTCATAAAAACATTTTACAAACAGAATTGTATCCCTTTTATGGTATTAATTTTGTGTTGCAGTAAACTGTTATATTTTTAATAAGGTCTAGAATTCACTGAAATGTAATCCTACTGAAGAATCACACAGAATTTGGTATTAACACTCCCTTGTTACATATTACTTCCCAAAAGTATGCCCCTGGGGAAAAAAAAAATGCCCTACTACCCAAAAATGAACAGTAGCTTTTAATAATGTTTCAGAATTGCATAGCGATACAAAATCCCTTGAGCACAAGCTAACATTTCTTTAAATGGTTAGAGACTTTCACTTTTCAAAGCACCTGAGCAAGTTTAGTATTATCTACTGTTTGCATATTCTGTTGTCTCCTGGTTTAACCATGATTGAAAATTATATGCTGTAAAGCTCTTCATGATTCTTGTTATGCATGGATAGACTTCTCTGAGGCAAAGCTACTCAACATCAGAATTTTTTTTTTAAAGTTATTGATTAAAAGAAAAAAAAAAAAAAAAGGAAATAAACGCCAAGTTAAGACTCTGGGAAAATGCAAGTTCAGTCATGATGACAAGATAGCTATAAAGAGAGACTACCAAAGTGGAGTCTTATTTATAGAAAGTATATGTCAGGAGCATAATACACTGAATGGAGGAAGAAAATACTGTGATGGTAATGTGCACAGAGGTAGAGATATATATATATATAGCTTCTGTACTCTGTAGACTTTTTGTGGCTTCTTTTAAAAGTTAATTTATTTTTTGTTAGTTTTGATATAATAAGGGCACTAGAAATATTAACCCTTTGGGTACCTGCAAACTGGGGAAAGTATGAAGCAACATCATGGTCAAGCTTCCTCTGTTAGTACTCAAATACTTTTTTTTTTTTTTTTTAAAGTTATCATGTGACAGATGAAACCTTGTGAGATTTATGTGCTCATTTTATAATTCCAGCATTTCAGGGTGTCCACAGAGAATAGTTCTGTCCTAAAGCCCTCCCTTTTCCTCTCCTAGTCCCCATGGTTTTGGAGGAGGAACAACATCTTGCAGCATTCATAGTGGTGATTGAAGAGAACTTTTAAGTTGGGAGCTTGTGATGATGAGAATGCTCTGAAGCAAGTATATGAACTAACTAAAAATCTTGAGAGGAATTGTGGTGTCCCTTGTTTGCTAGGCATCTTCTTGCTTTTGGGGGTCTTGGAAGGTTCAAGAAAGCTAAATCTAACACTAAGCTGCTCTCCTCTTCCTTCAAAGACCATAATAAAGGAAAAAGGCAGACAGAAGAAGTCACTGTGGGCTGTCTCTAAAATAACTTAAATGTACATCATCTTGAAGTGATTCTGCAAAAGACCAGATTTCAAAATATTTCAGTCCCTTGTAAAACTAAATTAAAGAGGTCAAATTGAGGTCCTTGTGGAGTGTATAATCTGAACATTTCGGCAAGTTTGTCATACCAGTTCAATCTCTAACCTGATGGCTTGGTCATCTGCTAGGAACTGGACTATTTCTGAAACATCACACTATGAAAATGATTCAGTTTAACTTAGGTGAAAAAAATTATTTTGGATTTAAAACATCCAGTATTTTTCTTCCACAGTTTTCTTCTCTTACACGGGCTACATCTTTGCATATTGGTTTGGTTACAGAATGTAATCCATGTTTTTTCCTCTTTCTGTTGAGCCAGGTTAATGTTCATGTTTGTCTTTCTGATATGCTTGCTTTAATTATTGTAGTGGCACGAATTATTCTTAATCATGTGATATATTTTATTATGCACTTTGTGATAAATTAGTATAAAACATAGTAGGTCAGTGTTCTACACCACAATCAATTTTGTGGTGAGTGAGTTGCTGCATCAGTAATACATCAGTGTTCTAGAGGGTGGTGGAGGAGCTATTTTACAGTTGTAATTAGCAATGAAATATGGCATCTGATAGCATCTGGAACTAGATGATCCTTTTCCACTTTTCACGTCCTTCCTTTCAAAGATGAATTTTCATTATCTGTAGTGCATGAACTGACACACTGTGTGGAAAGTTCTTGATCCAAACAACTGCCTGTATTCAAATTATTGAAATGTTGCTCTCAGTTTGTTTTTCCTCATAGATTCAGGGGGAAGAAAAAAAAAGAGATTACTGGCTGCTTTGCTCAATGAGTTAATTATTGGTAGTTTGGAGGGCTATTTTAATTGATGGTCTGCTGTTATATAGGGTGTTTGATGGAAAACACAAAGTTAAAGTGAAAAGAAGACATTATTGGAGGTTGGAATTTTGTCATTGACATAATTATGTCTCCTGTTGGAGGTTTAGACTTGACAAGAAAAAAAATAAGATCTTCATGGAACAGCCATTTGAAGTACAGAGATTTTGGATCCTGTAAGTAAATTATCTGTTGTTATCAGATGCCTCAGACCTTTGTGTGGTATTCCTGTTCCATGTTATCATGAGGTATTTGTTAGATTATTTTCATTTGGGTTATGGAAGTGCTGTGGTTCAGGTGCACCTTATAATGAACAAGAGGATTGTGTCTTAAAGCTGAGCTGAAACAAGCTGACATACTGAAAAAAGGACAAGACTCAAAAAAATTGATCTTTTGCTCTTGTTTCAAAGAGCAGTGCTCTGAGTGGTGAAGTGTTTTGATAGGTTGGTGTGAGGAAACTGTAGGGGGATCTTTTCTCTGTCTCTTCATTAGTCTAAATGTAGTATTAACCAAATATATTCTTAAATTTTAACTTACTAATACTCATCAACAGTAGAGGAAATCAAAAGGCTGCTTTTTAGTGGCAAGCTCATCTGGAAGGTTTACATTTCCATGGAGGAAAATTGTTTCTGCACAAGCTATCTAGCTGTTGAACAATGAATAACCTCTAAAGCTAGACAAAAAGTTAAGGGCAGCTGAGCAAAGCACAATTTCAAGCTTTTTGGTGCTCAAGTCTGTCTCCCTTTCAAACAGTAACTGAGTTTACTGTGCTTTTTAGGACTCTTATTCATTTGCTTCAGGTCAATATTAATGATTAATTGACAAATTGCATGACATGTATAGAAATACATTTTATTTAGCATGTTTTTAGCAACAGCATTATTCTTCCTAGGAGGCAAAAAAGTGTGTAGTAGTGTCTCAGAAGTTAAGAAGTACTGAAGTTCACAGCAACAAAGCCTCAAGTTCATTTTTTCACAAGACTCCTTCATGACTTATAGGGCTGAATAGAACTATTTAGAGGGTGAAATAATGAAGGAGGATTTTTATAAGCCTATTTTCTTGTTTGTTGCAAGTCTGGGAAAGTGTTTGCCAGAGACAGAAAAAAAAACCCCAGAAGTTAAAATTGGTAAATGTTTTTTATCAGAAGAAAATAAGATCATGATTACAGGAAACAATATTCCAGGAAAAGCTATGTTACATGATACTTGATCCGTTCTATCTGAGAGAGCTGAGGATGCTGGAAGTTGCCACTGCATCAGGTCAGTGACTGTCGAGCACAGCAGTGCACCATGTTTTAGGGCAAGGACTCTGGACTGTAAGAGACTATGTATCTTGGGGTGCTGGCAGTGGAAATTAGAACAAGCTGCTTAAACTAATTTTATATAAGTGGAAGGAAAAGTTTATCTCCTTGGTTCCTTTTCTATAAACTAACAATATCTATAATTTGAAAGCACAGCAATGATAGGTGCCTCAATGTTGGATAATATATTGATGTATACTCAGGAAATTTAGAACATTGTAGATATGCAAGATATAACATAAACTAGAAATCTGGTAGAAATTGTACATTAAGTCTGTCCTGGGACTGAAGTTAAATACTGTGAAGTAAAGAATATCTTGGGCTGCATGTTAACCACATAACAAGAAAACAAAATGCTGGACTAATACTTGCGGTGAGTATGTGTCAGTCTGATGCACGGAATAAGGTATGGAGCCTGTAGGGAGAAAAGAACAATGTATGTTCACTAGACACTGGAATTCAGGGTTCCTTTAATTCTGGTGGTTCCCCACCTCCTCTTTCAACTTCAGACTGTTTACAAACACAAGTAAGTTATTACTGACTTCATTTTTCTTGATTTACCATTGTTGAGTCTTCTGTTTTCAAATGGATGTAATTATATGAGGATGAAAGGTACAGTTGAATTGTCATGAGGAATCCACAGGTGCCTAGGGTTCCTGGGTGTCACACAGTTGGACAGGAGCACTGGGAAAGGGGTGGATGAGTGAATTGTGCAAGTGTCATGGAAAAATATGTTATGAAGGGAACTGGGAGCTCTTCATCACTCAGGTCAACCAGGTAGTCAAGCCTGATAAATGGAGCCTGAATTACTTCTGGAAAACAGGTAACTTCCTAAGGAAAAGGATAAACCCCAAATTTCTTGGAAAGAGGAAAAAGAAGATAATTGAGCTTGTAAAGGAATATTTGAGAAGCTGAGAAAGAGAAGTCCCAAGGGAAAGAAAAGTAGGAGGTGCAAACTTTAGGTCTATTAAATACACAAAGAGCCTGGATGAAGTGATCACTACTAAGTAAGCAGGAACAAATCATGTCTGACCTAATCAGACACAAAAGCAGCACAGAAATAGGTACAAAGGGGAAGATCAGTCCATTTAATCAAGAACTTCTTGACCATTGAGGGAAACTGTATGGAGAAGATATCCCTGCGGAAAATATCACTGCAGACTCCTTCACAAAGACATAATATAGTATAGCTTATAGCAATACTAGATGATATTGACATATTGGAATTTTAATGTCTGTGGTGTCACACATTGTAAAAATTACTAAGCATCAGTACTACTGTAATACATATACATATATGTATATGTAGTCTCCTGCCCTGTTCAGTCTCATGTTCTACTCTGAGCGATATATGCCCAGGGCAGTACATTTTTACTATCATTTTTTATTACCTGGAGAGAGATGGGATATTTCTGCAATAAGAACTGTATCCTAGCAAAGAACTGTAAAGCTTCCTACAGAGAGAAACGTGAAGACACTGATGGTGCATTGTGGCTCTTGCATCACCCGAGCAGTCAGTACCAGCTCTTCCTTTCCATGACTACTTGAGACTTTACAGTGGGAAAAATAAGATGGGTGGGATTGTCACAGGTAGGAAGTCTGTTTCCAGTGATATCACACATAATACCTGGATCTGTTGCTCACACCCAAGACCTTTGATCCCCAGAATAAGGCTGCTTTGCTATTCATTCACATTAGAGGCCTGGATGGGAAGATTTTAATATGGCTCAAATGCTTCTGATCTTACTTTGATAGAAATGGATTAAATGGCAGTAAAGCAATGGTTTAACCATATCTAGGTATGGACCCACATGTTGATGTACTTCAGTATTTCAATTATGTATGTCAGGTACTCTTCTAGAGCCCTGGGACGCATGCTCGTGTACAATTTCCAAACCATATGCAGTTTTGAGATACCACAATATTCTGTGTATTTCATTCAACTCTGTGTATGCTGGGTGGGAGTGGGAGAGCATGAACTGGATAAATACCTTCATTTTTATTTTATGGATTTGTTCCTCTGAAACAAAACTTTTTTCTAGCTTGTATTTTTCTGTGAGAAGTGTTAATCTCTCCTTGGAAAAGATTGTTCAATGCTTGATTTTGACTTACGGCATGACAGGAATATGTTTTCAGTAACTAGAAAACAACATGTTGAACATAGGACTGGTGAAAATACTCCCATTAAAAAAAACCAACCCAACAGTATTCACTGAACTCTTATCAGCTCTGTGTATGCATTTTTTTCTTTTTTTTTTTCTTTCCTAAAATAAAACCTGCTGGCAGAATTTTATATTCAGAAAAATAATCTTATTTTTTCTAAAGAGCATAGACCTTTATCCTCTTTATTTTGTGAATTGCTATTCTAAATGGATCAGATGCATTTTGGGGTAAATAATGTATTTCAATATATGTCAGACTTTAACACACTGCAAATAATCTGTTCTGATCTACACTATGTGATGACTTGGCCATTAAAAAACCCCAGTTCTATGTATTTGTGGGAAGGAGATAATGTGTGTCTCTTTTGCGAAAGAATACAGCATCCTGTAATACTTGGCGGTTTTATTGATAAAATATTTGCTTGAAACTAATGAAACAGCTCAATAGAACTTATATTTTGAAGCATCTTCTAGGGTAGATGTTGTATCCTTAATAATATTTCAGTTCTGATTTAAAAGATTTTCTGTGGTTTTGTTTTTTGTTCGTTTGTTGTTTTTTTCTTTTGTTTTTGTTTTTTTTCCCCTCTAGTAAGCAGTACATAATATTCTTACGCTCTCAAAGCAAAATACAAACATCACAAACACACACAACCCCTAACCCTTCAATCTTCAAGTTGTTTTCATTTATTTATTTATTTATTTATTTATTTATTTATGTAAATACTTCAGATGGTAAGGAACTAAGAATAAAAGTTTTCATTGCAAGGATTGTGAAGCTGTCCAGCATTTTAGCAAAGCCATTGCTACTGCTTGGGAAAGGCTTTTCTTTAATCATATATTTAATGCTACAGTAATCAGAAAAGTGTAAGGGTGATTTTTTAGGAGCTTCGAAAATAGAAACAGTGGCTATTGTAGAGTGTAACACTGTTAAACATAGCTAAACCCTATTAAGAGCAAAAGAAGATGCATTTTTCTCCATTTTGAACAGTTTCCATCATCATCTATTACTTTTTGATGTGATATGCCACAAGAATTTATCTGTTACTGTACTGATGAATATCTCATCTTGTTTTGATGACTGAAATCTTTCCTAATTGATAGGGTAAAACTAGAAGGGTCTTGAAGATCATCAAATCCTTTTATAACTGAGAACCATATTCCCTTTTTCTTTTAATAACTGCATAATGCATGTTCTATTCAGACTGGTTAACTATTTAAATACAGGTTGCAGTATGATCCTGGAATTTTGTCAAAGAAAATTTGGTTAGTGATTTTAGCTTTCTCTGATTTCTGTGACATTTTCCTCAGTTTTAATTTAGAAATAACAAAGGGTACCACAAATCTTTTTTTTTTTTTTTGCCTTCAGCAAGCATAGCACAGAATATCTCCATTGAAATCATAGACTTTTGTCTGAAGTTCTAGCCTTCTGTAGCTCTATGAGTGGCCACAGAAATAGGATACCTGTGGCCATGGGGGATATACTGAACATAAGTCTGTAAGCATTTAATAATTGCATAGAGGAGAACAAATTCAAAACAGGATGTTGAAAGAAATCCACCACCGAATATCTTAAAGCCAAATCAGGACAAGAATTTCTTCTAAGAGTGGAAAATTAATTTTCAAATGCTTATTCTAAATAAAACATGAATTTTAGGGACCCAGTGGAGTGTTTTAACTATTAAGAAGTAATGGAAAATTAGACTGTATTTAATGGATTTTTGTTCCCAAGTTTTCTTCAGCATTTTTAATAGGCTTATTTAAAAATGCTATAAGTAAAAGTGGTGTTACATTCACTTTTCATTTAGATTAGCAGAAATAACCAACCAAATCCCCCAATATTTTTTGAAACTGGAAGTGAATGGAGGAATACGGTGCTTGTAGTTTGTACTGCTGGATTGATAATCAACCCAAGAGAAATTCCAGCAGTGAAACTCACTTATGGAACTCCTGCAAAAATTGCAAATTACATGGTGTTAGCATGTTAAAGGAAAAATATTGAACTTGTGCTGTTCAATAAGAGAAGAGAATTCAGTTTAATCTGTGCTATACTTTAAACGGGTGAAGACCTGAACATGTACATGACCTGCATGTATTGTATTACATCTTCCTTTCTAACACGGGGAGAAGGAAAAACAGTGGAGAGCTTCAGACCAGTAACTGAGGTGTCATTTTTGGCAAGTTCTTCAATTTACTTTTTATCTGTATTAACACTAAGCATAGTAAATGAGGTCAGGTTCTTGGCAAATGAGAGACAAATATTATTCCTACTGTGATCCACTCACTTATGGGAATATGTGAAGCAAAGAAGAGCTTCCTCCATATGAATGTTGTCACCAGACAGTGATTTACAAGTCAGAAAAGTTTCCACAATGCTACTCAAAACATTGTTTACCCTAAAAGCCCACCAAAGGGAAGATATTTAGAATATAATGTTTCTTAAAGGAATATCAAGTAAAGAAATAGTTGCTTCAGGCTGGATAGGCTAAAGAAGAGATTGCTGCTCTTTGCTTCTTTGTGTTGCTTTTAGGCCACTTTACATAATGTGGGATCTCTTTTAAAGTCAGGCTAGCAAACACAGTGTAAGAATATACAGGACAACTGGTTGGAGCATGAATAAAAAAGACATAACCTCTAGGTTTGTGCTTAGTTGAATATATTTCTACAAGAAAGTCTTAGGGGGGAAAGAAAAAAAAAAAAGGTCTTGCATTACTGTGCACATCAGTGCTGTCCTTTTGTGAGCTTTTGATGAGCTGCAGTTGTGTTCCTGGCATTCACAGTGAAGCACATTAATTTTGCTTTTAAGTCTTTTGAAATTCAATAGAAAAATATGCAAATGGTTCAGGAGAAAGTATGCAATTCAAATGAGGTGTTATATGTGGGGTTTTTTTTTGTTTTTTTTTTTCTTCTTCTCTCCCCCCCCGCCCCCCCCAATGGAAAGAAAAGAAGCTTCATTGTCTATTCAGGACTACTTTATTCATCATGATAAATCAGGAGTCTGTTTCCTCTGAAAAGTTTGAAACGTAATTTTCTCTGATCCTGATGAGATTCAAGTGTTTGTAGTGTGTGTGGAAGGGAGAAGGGGTTCCTGTTGCGGCTCTTATTATTTAATTGTATACATTCCTCCATGATAAAATTGGTTGTTCCCACATGGATTTTTTCATGAAACCAACACAGTGATGCTACCTGATTTATTCAGCAATGTAGGGAGGAGATAAACTCTACTCTTAGAATTTCTTTGTGATGAAATCTGCTACTATACCTTTGGGATGTCAGAGGTCCGGTGTATGATCAAGTGCATCGCAGAGTAGTTAGGTCTGTGAAATGACACTGCTTTCCTTATAGTCTGGGGAGACATAGTTGCTTGTCAGGACTTACAACCCAAGCTGTTAACAGGCTGAGAATGTCTCCTTTCCCAAAATATAATATAAAATGTCTTCGATCTAGATGTCAGCAGAATATGCCATAGATCCAGTTGCGTTAATTGCTGTCCTACTCTGATTCATTGGTAATTTGGTGGTTTTGTTTAAATTAAACTGTTTTTGTTTTCCCAAGCTGAGTCTCTTTTGCCTGTGACCATAATTGATGAGTGTGCCCTCCCTGTCCTTTGTCTTGTCCCTCAAGCCTTTTGTTGTATTTTCTCCTTCCCATCCCACCAGAGGAGGGTAGGAGTGGTTGGCTGTGTGGTGCTTTATTTCTGGCTGGGTGGGCTTAAACCATGACAAGCAAGCTGTCCTTCTGTATGGCATCTACCTGAGTTTGCAGAAGTGCCCTTTCATTCCCTCACGTTGTATTCATGGGTAAGTCAAACCCTTGTAGGATGCCCCACTGATGATACAATAGCCAAGATCCACATGCATGGTACTTGAAATATCTATTATCCAGTTTGGTTTGAATCACTGACTGAGAAGTAATTACAGGTTCTGTCTCATCTTGAGGTATCGTGCATGAACTTTAGGAAGGCTAGGCGATAAAGCCAAGAATGTTTTATTCACTGAAGCTCATGGCTATTAAATGAAAGTTGGTTTGGATTCTAAAGGGACTTCCTGGCCATTGTTTGAGATCGTGACAATAAGCCGGAGGAAACAGCTTTTAAGGGAGTGGTACAATCCAGTACATGCAGTCTTGCTATAGAGAGAGTCCAATGACATACAGAGAAGTTGTTTGCAGAACTGGGAGGTGAGTGTCTTGATTTGACACTTGTCATTTTCTAGAATTTCCAGAATTTGGCACCTCAGAAGTGTTATTCCTCTGAGGCATAAAGGAAGGAGTATACCAACAGAGCAGTGCATCCCATTTAAGCTTAAATAATGTTCCAATACTTAGTACTTGTGGCAACAGACATCAGGACATTTCTGACAGTTTTTCTTAAATTTTATCCCCCAGCACTCCAGACTTGGCAGTTCAAATTCTGATCTGAACCTGAATGAAGATACTTTTTTTTTTTTTTTTCCTGCCCCCTTTTGAGCTGTATGGCCTATGGATGAGATAAGGAACAGAAAAACACCCTACCAAATCAACCAACCCTCAAAACAATGCCCTTTGTGTAAGTGTTATCATTTGAGGAGGATATACATCCGTTCAAACTCCCTTCATTGTATGTTTAGCTTGAGAGCAATGACAGTATGTGTTGAAATATATTGCTTACTATTGACCTGTTGTGAACGGAAGATCAAGCTATCCATAAAACCATTCATCTTTCATCCTATGTGAGCTTCTAGAGGTTACTCAGTATTACATGATCACAAGCACTGTCCTGACTGCCTTTGTTTTATTCTTCCAGCTTGGTTCCAACAGCTACCTTTGCCAGAATAACTTGTCAGCTGGAAAAAGAGAGCAGTCATACTGCCCCCCGCTTACCTGCCAGTGAGCATCCCCCTGGAACATTTTGTGTCTTTCTCTTACAGTAAGACAGGAAGATAAAGACACAATAGCACCATAAATAGCTATTGATAGTCATTTTAATATCTCACAGCTTTGATCTAGGAGCAAGCTATTGCCCGTCAGCTGTACTGCACCAAGTACAAAATAGAAACAATCAAGGGCAGTTACTGTGGAGAAAACACCTTGTGCTAACTCACTGTCCTGTGGGAACTTCTGTTCCTAAAGCTTTGAGACAAATGGAACAATTAATGTCTGCAAGGCTCAGGTGGATGTTGCTCATTAAGTTGTACTTTGTGGATATTGCTCATTAAGTTGTACTTCATGTATATTTCTCATGTAGTGTTTGTGACTTTCACTGGCCCCTGTGGGCTAGCTGAGGGATAAAATGTTGCTGTATTAAGCATGCTGCAGAATAATAGCTACTGCTGCTGCCACAGGGAGCTGGTAATGCAAGGGGAAGATGGACACTGAGCAGGGGAAAGGAATGAGACTCGGGACGTGTCTGCACTGTGCCTGCTAAATAGGGAGGGAAGCAATGGACCTTTCTGCTTGGCAGGTATGTTTGGCGTGGCAAATGTTCCAGGCTTGTTTTAATCCTATCCTCACAGTTTGAATCACTTTTATTGATAAGAAAGGTACATCTGGCGTATTTGTACACTGGGGGATAGGTGTACTTTTCCGATAAAGTCTGCAAGGTGTGTATGGGAAATACTGAAAACTTACTAATGCTTCTAAAAGGCTTTTAGTCTTAATGCTCTTTCAATCTGTTTCAGCTTGCAGATGAGGTTCTGTGAATGCTGGGTTTGGCAGTAGAAGAGGCCTAAGAGGTGTCTGACCTCAGTTATTCTTTCCCATCCTTGCACTGAAGTTATACAAAAATAACTGGTGGTGGGACTGTATGGTAAACTAAACTGACTCAAATTTAGAAAGCATTAGGAACTGTTATATTCATGCTGTGAACAAAAGGAAAGGAGATTTAGTATTCCAATGACTAGATTTTCTGTGCTATTTGGGGAGTGAACAGTGAGGAGTTGACACCTCCCTAAGTTAGCTTTCAAAAGAAAACATTCATGGAACCACAGCTTAAATGTGTTCTTTGTGCAAGCAGTCTTTGTTGTTTATTATGGAATTGCTAATTAACAGTGTATCACTATCTTCAGCCTTTTATGTTAACTGCAAGTGTGTCCTTTTAAGCTTACTGTTGTGTGTTCACCTGTTTGAAAAAAGTACTTTGAAAAAAATTTATTTATTTATTGGCTTACGTTGTCTCATTGCTTCTTAGTTCCTGTATGTTGTGGCCATGCACATATTTATTTTTAAATATATCAGTCTGAAAACTTAGATCCTGCAATAAGTCGATAGCAAAGGTTGAAATTCTGTGGTTGATACCTGAAGGTTTAGTTTTGCAAGAGTACTGTGGTAATTTGACATGAAACCTGTGTGATGCCTTTTTGACTTGGTGGGCTGGCAAGACTTAAAACTGATGGTTTTTTATTAGAAAACACTGAGAAAACCCCAAACATATGTAATAGCTGCAGTGCTTAAGGATCTTTGCAATGTGCAGGTAAGTTCAGAGTCTTTTAAAACTGAAAGGTTTCTGAGAATGCATGTCTCCAAACATGAAAGAGAAGGACAGTGGCTTCAGTTTTGTTATTTGATGTACTTCGATGCATGTAACAGTGCCAGGACAATAAAGCTAATCCTCTGGCACCTTCATGGCCATTTTCAAACACTTATGAACGGAAGTTACAAAGTTATAGTTGATATATGGATATGTCAGTCAGCTTCTGCACTTGGTGGTTGGTTTGTTGCTGTCTGTGGAAGAGGAATCACAGAATGATTTTTACACACCTGAACACTTTGAGAAGCTTTATTGTAGTTGCCTTTCTATGTAAGCAATGTAAAAACTGTGAATTGAGATTATTGCGATTGTTCTGGCAAAGGCAAGAGAACAGCAGCACTTACAGGGGAGAGAGGAGGTGGGAAAGTATTAGACAAACTTCATTAACAGGACTATTTTTTTAATAGAAAAGCAACTTATCAAAGCCAAGGCTTTTACTTGTGAATGGGAGTACAAGTAGGGAGTTCACACCTGATTTCAATGAAGAGTGGAGTCTAAAGCATTTGGCTCAATCCTTTCTTGCCATCTCCCTTTCTCACTTGCTCTCTGCTCATTATCACTCATTCCTGTTTTCACTAGCCCATCTGAGGAAGGGATTTCCCTTGGCATTCTCCTTTAATAAAGCAGAAATCCGAAGTTTCTGTTTACATAAATTTATTGCTATTCTCCAGGCTTGTCCTCCTGCACCTATAGTTCAAAATCATAGAATCATAGAATGGTAGGGGTTGGAAGGGACCTTTGGAGATCGAGTCCAACCCAGCTACCAGAGCAGGAACACCTAGGGTATGCTGCACAGGAACAGATAAACGTGGGTCTTGAAAGTCACTAGAGAAGGACACTCCACAATCTCTCTGAGTTCCAGTGCTCTGTCATTCTCACAGTAAAGAAGTTTTTCCTCATGTTTAGGTGGAACTTCCTGTGTTTCACCTTGCTACCATTGCTCCTCCTTCTATCACAGGGCACCACTGGAAAGAGACTGGCCCCTTCTACTTGACACCCACCCTTCAGATATTTGTAAACATTA